>QZGG01000282.1:0-176536 GCA_006409495.1 Sedum album
GGTTGAAATCCCCAGTGTTAAGTTTTGTGCGTTTTAGCTAATACATAGAACAAACTGTTTCATTGCTCTTATCAAATATATTCTAAAAGCTCGCCGAAGGCTGCCTAGCTGCCCATTAGTTTGATGACTACTCAATTTCAAAATATTGGTTATAAGATTCAGTGGCTTCAGTCATAAAGCCGCAGCAAGCAGCATGACTTCAATAATGTCATAGCAGTTCTACTATTCATTAATGATCTATTTACTTAACCATGTTATTGCCTTGCACCAGTTAAAGTTATATAATATCTATTGTCTGCAGGTCATAAAGCAGCTACCGCCCAAAACCAAAAGTAAGAGAAAAGCCAAGCAGCAACTTCCTCCAACATTTGTTATAAAACCCATAACAAGGTCAAACTCATTTGTTGGAACCGAAGAGTACATTGCTCCGGTAAGAATCTTTAGTTCATTTCAGTTATTTGTACTTGATTGTAAAGCTTAAAAATGCCAAAAACGAGATGATGATTACACATTTTTTGCAAACTGTAGTCAGTAGTGGTCATATGTTCGCTAAAATGTACTTGCAAGATAATTTTGTGTACCAGTGTCCTCTGGAAGTTGAATGGAGGAAGATTTTCTTCTTGTTCTGGTGATACTTAAGGTTGTTGGTTTTGGAGGCTTATAAACGTTATTGTGTGCCTTCCTTTTCAGGAAATTATCACTGGTGTAGGCCACAGCTGTTCTGTTGATTGGTGGGCTCTTGGTAAGCATCATATCACAGACGTAGAATAAATTTATCGATTTCATATCATCATATGAAATAATGTCTAACAAGTGATTCAGATGTGCAAATTTGCTTACTGTTTTGTTTATTGTTTTTGTTAACATGTTTAGTATTTGAAAATGTTTTCAGTATCTGCCCTTACAAATTAATACAAGAGACGTTCATCTGATTATAATAATTAGAATTTCTTCCTTGTTTAAATTAAGTATTCGGCTGTGGTACAAATATAGGTATATTGTTGTATGAGATGCTTTATGGACGCACACCCTTCCGGGGAAAGAACAGGGAAGCGACCTTCTCCAACATCATGAACAAAGATTTGATATTTCCTACCAGTATTCCAGTAAGTCATTGAACTGTTATGTAATCAATAATATCTGTTGCTCACTGTTTTGTGCAAATATACTTTTACAAATATGAAGGTTGCTAAAAATGATTGTTATTTCAGGTAAGTCCTTCAGCTAAGGAGTTGATACAAGCTCTTTTGAACCGCGATCCGGCAAGCCGTTTAGGATCAAAGAATGGTGCTAGTGAAATAAAACAGCACACTTTCTTTCAGGGTTTAAATTGGCAGTTGATACGCTGCATGGTAAAATAATATTCTTCCAACCCAACTGCCAGTCTGCTCAGTTTGTTTTGGGCATCTAAGTAATCAATGCATTTCTCTTGTTTCTTTGTAGAAGCCTCCACCATTGCAAGTTCCCTTGGAGTTTATGACATCTGATCCAAAATCAAAACAATTACAGGTTGAAGATAAAGGAGTTTATGTGTATTATGAGGATAAATTCTAGTCAGTCAGGTAATCAGTATATTACAATATTTGTAGCTGTAGCGTAGTCCTTCCATCTTGATGTCTCATGTCACTACTGAATGAGGGGTAGTGACAGTTTTTTGAATAGACAACGTAACCTCTGGCTTGTTTTGCTGAATAAAAAGTGTATATCGATGTATAATTCAAAAGATGATTTCTTTTTTAAAATTTATTACTGCAACTACAGTACTACACTACAAGTACCTGACGCCGTTGTTATGAACTCACCATATGTAGTCATTTGTTCCGCTACTGTCAATATCAGCCTGAATATACTAATGTTAACTAACCTTAGCATAGAATGATCGATGGGGTAGTAAGTGGAGAGTGTGTGTGGAAAAGGGCGTACTGTGTCCGTTAGGGAAGTTGATGGCACAGTTGTTGTACCTTAAACATCTCTAAAAAACCAGCTATTTCAAATTCTGGTAAGCTCTCCCAGAACAAAGCTCCATAATGTGAATGTACAGCGCATCCTCATTGATCAGTCTCAGCATGTGTCAAAAGATACTCTCCCTCTCTAGAGTCTAGTCTTTGCTCAGTTTCGGCTTGTGTCAGATTTATGGATTAGTTAGTATTTGGTGGACAACTTAATGTCTCTGCTTCCCAATTATTAACAGATGGTATGGATAGATGATAGGTTACTGAGACTACAGACTCCAGAAAAAACCCGAGTTTTGACACAAATTTCAACCGGTCAGAAATGGGTTTGAAGGGAAGCTGCCATCCTAGAAACTATCGCGGTAAAAAGGAAATTGAAGATATGCATCTTAACCTGAGTAGCCTAAAGCAGCTGAGGGTCGCCAAGTAAAGATGTGAACAACCGGAAATGTCAGAAGTCAATCTCGCAATTAAAGTAACATATGAATAATAAGTATGTACACGGCTTCAAAACAAATAACTGCACCAATAATGTAAAATTACAGGGATCTCACAGGGTTCAGTATCTAACATAGCAAGTGCGGTAGCCAAAAGAGAATGTTCGAATCTGCATCACTATTGACCACTGGCAAACATCAAGATGATGTGATGAGATATATTAGTTGATTGCATGTATCGTGTTTATGGACCGAGGTTGTTAAGTAGCCTTTCAACTGCCGCATTTACATTTCCAAATGTTGCTTGCAGAGCTCTAATATTTTCTTGTGTGTCAAAGAAGCCCATTTCTTGTAGCTGTGCTAGCTGAGTTGCATATAACTCCTCCGGAGGTACTGCAGAATATTAAAGTGAGAAGTCTGTACCGTGACAATAGTCTAGTAAATTTATAGAAAAGTCACTGTTGATGACACTTACTAGATGTAGTGTTTGGAGCATTTAGGCCGCCAGTGCCAAGTCCACCAAACATATTCATCAACATTTCAAAGCCTATATTTAACATTTAATCATGTCAGCTTGTTAAGGTAGCAAAGCTCAAAACATTTACAGTTGACCAGAGCAAAATCAAGTCTACATACCTGCAGCACCACCAGGCTGGCCAGTCCCACTGACCAAAAAATACAGAATCACGTCAGAAAAAAAAAGATCCAAGGGCAAGAGAAACTATAATATTATAGCTGCCACTTAATCTCAAAATTGCAGCACTATGCACAACGCAGCACACTGGAGATTGCAATTTAAGTGAATATACTGATAACTATTAAGAACCAAAGACAGAATTTCAAAAGTGAAAAAAACGACAAATCAACAATTCACCTCTTCACTTAACAATCTGAGTCAATCTAATAAAGAATTATATGTAAATAAGAAAGTCAAACATAGAGAAATAAGTACATGGAAATACAAATGGTATGGTCCTCACTCACCCGGCACCTTGAGGTTGATTAAGTAAGGGTTGCAGTGACTGCTGCAAAGTCATCATTTGCTGCAAGGAAAAATTGGAATAATAAAATTCAATAAATCTATTCCAGATCTCGGGAAAAAGCGCAAATTCAGTCTACCATCTACCAGGTTGACACATTCATGAATAACTAGAGGCTGCATATTTATGTCCAACATGTTTGATAAATACACATATAGCAACTCAAAAATATACCTGCATTGTCTCTGGAGAGGTTATTTGACGCAAAAAATCAGGGTTCTGCATCATTTCTCTAAGCTGAGGGTTAGAATCCAACAAAGTACGCATTTGTGGATTGAAGTTGAGGAGCTGTGGTGTCAAAAGCCGAAATATCATGTTCAACGTGTCACTTAAGCATGTACCAATCACCTTCTAAAAATCTTAGAAATATAGTATGCTGTATGCATTACCTGGTTCATGTACTGAGGATTAGAAAGAACACTTTGCATCATTTGCGACATAGCAGGATTTTGCAACATCTGGTTCATTAGAGCAGCATCAGGCATGCCACCAGATAAACTATTCAAATCTGGGAGGCCTAGCCCACCCAATCCACCAATTCCTGCTGTCGCAGGAGGATTTAGTGTAGCTCTTGAAGCAGTATTTGCTGGTGGGGGGCCTGAAACATGTGAGAATACGACTGAGCCCATTTACAGTAAGTAGATATACTAATGTTGTGAAAATATAGTAACAACTTAGACTACACGTGTCATGCTAAAACCAATCAGTAGTCTAACCCCACGGATTCGGAAGAGGTTAGCATTCGGAACTGCACCAGTAGTGTTGGAACCATTATTTGGAACATTTGGACCAGTTGGAGCACCCCCACGACCTTGGTTACCCAAAAGTGCAGCAAACGGATTTGAGGCAGTGTCATTTCCAGCTCCACCAGCTGTGGCATTAAGAAAAGGTTCCTGAACATTCTCATACATACGCCTCAGCATGTTGAACCCCTCAGGTGAAGATTCAATGTTGCTCATCGCTCTGTCCGTGTTTCGCATCATTTCGCGCATGAGTTCAGGGTTTCTTGCAGTTTCTATGGTCTGCCTGATAATGCTTGGGTCATTAAGAATATGTGCAAGCTCTGGGTTTCTATCAATTATTTCCCGTGTTTGAGGGTTGTTCATAATCATGCTACGCATCAAGTCAGGATTGTTCATCATACTTTGCACTGCAGGAGTATTCATGATCTCCCTCAACAAGTTAGGATTCTGAGCTATTTGCTGCTGCATTTGCTCAAGTCCAGGAAATCCAGCCCCAAGGTTACCATTTCCACCAAGAAGGTTGAAATCAGCGCCAGGAAAAAGTGATGCTCCCAAACCTGCACCCTGTTGCTCCGCCAGCTCCACCCCCTTGTGCTGCACCAGGCACAGCAGCACCAGCAGGTGCATTAACAGGAGTGGACGACGTAGATCCAGATGGAGCAGAACCACGGACCATGTGAACTGTATGTTCAGCTTGTAGACCTTCAATCCAGGCACATAAACAAATATCAGCTTCATCTCAGCCACAACAAGAACACAATACATAAAAAAGCTAAAACCATATTTGCTTCAATGACAGTCGAACAAACAACATAGGAAAACATTTTTCCATGGTTTTACATATATTCTATAAATTCAATAAGCTAATGCGTTTCACCCTCTACAACATTCAAATATCGCCTCAATGGCACTTAAAAGATAACAAGCTTTCATATACAGGTAATATACACATAGCAACCCCAACAAAACACAATCACCATCGGCTCCTGAGAATCAAATTTAATTTTCTAAACCTATCAACACATAATCATCCAACAATATAATGAGCAAAGCAAATACCGTAGCTCTGAAGCGTCTGATCATCCTTCAAAATCCTCCCTTTATAAATCAACCTCTGTTGAACAGCCGGAACGTCGCTATTCTGAGCCACAAGCTCCTTAAACTCCCCAACCGTCGACTCAAGGCTAGCCCTAACAGCCAATTTCGTTCCATTTGAACACCTCACGTTAATCAAAACTCCCTCAGCACCGCCGGCCTCCGTCGATTCACCTTCAGCTCCCATTTTTAACAAATCGAATAGAACAAAATCGGATGATTACAAATCGTAACTCAAAACCCTAATTCACCGAATTGAATACCGAATTTATACAAATCGGGATAAAACCAATCAAACCGGTGACGTAATCGGAGATGAGAGATCGAATCGGAGGCGGAGGAATCGACGAATTGAGAGGCTTCAGCTTTCGCCTAATTTTCGTGCGGAGAATTTAACTAAAAGGAGAAGATTTGTTATTCTCAACGACCCGGTGATTTCATTTCCACGTAGTTTAGCCAATTAAAAATTGACACATGTACTCAACTTAATAAACGACACCGTGTTATGTTGAGTCGAGACCGGTGAAAAGGGGAGCGGAGAGCTTTACAGAGATGCATGATCGAGTGTGAAGATAAGTATAATTGGCAGTTGGAGAATATCACATTCATTTCTAGGGTTTGTGTGATATGATTGTTTGGTTGTTTAGGGCTTGATTTTCATGATGGGTATGTTCCAGTTTTCCGATTTGTGTAGCTACTAGGGTTTGTTTTATTCCTGTGAGACTCTATTCGCCCTTAAGTTCTTAATGTGCTTATTTCCTTAGCATTTGATTGTTAGGGGTTGGACGGCCGTTTCGATGCAATTAGCATTGAGCGTTGCTGATGGAAATGCGAATGTGGAATGCATTTGATTTTTTTCCCCGGTGTAAAAGCTTGCGGTGATAGGGTATTTAGGAGTTTCTGGTTGTGTGGTTGCTTACTTTTTAAGATAAATTTCCTACGAAGTGAAGTGTTTAGTTAGGATTTTTAACAGTTACTTTTTGTTCTTTGAAAGGTTAGAAGATATCTCGAATTGATCATGAATTTATATGTGGAGGTAAAGTCAGGTAACGTAGCTTCGATTACTGTGGATATGGAATTATAAAAGCTTTCTGACTTAGTTATTCACTCTCTGTTTCATTTCTCAGGTTCATGGTTATTCTGGACATGCTGACAAAATGCTTCTATGTTCAAGCGGCTAGATGCTAAAATTAAGGTATGCGGGCAGAGGCTTAGACATTAACGTAGATTCATTTTGGTTTCTGCATCTCTAAATATATTTTTACTTCTTGAAGAAAAATGGCTCCGGGTGACCTTAACCCAGGGACGAGCATCAATACACTATTATTTCAAGTTGTTGAATTATGGGAAGCATGCGAACCTTCCACTTAAGCATCCTTGTAAAATTTGGTCAGATTTCAGACACAGGCTGTCAGACAGGGCAGGGTGCTCCTCCTGATAGGGGAGCTCCGCCACCAGCAAGAAGCTCTAGCAATGTTTTGGTATTTACTTCCCTTAAATTGTAAACCAAAGCATTTAGTCAAAGCTGTGTAAATGAGCGCTCAGTTACATCCGTACTTTTAATTTACATTTTTAAAGCAAACTACATAAACTGCGATTTTCAGCAAAATCTAAATAGATAGTGTACAAAAACTTAGGGGGTGTAATCGTAAATAAAACAAACTTCACTCCACTCCTTACCCGTCTTCTCTCTGCTTCTAGACTCATCTAAGAACTTACTCCGTTGTCGCCGGTATCTCCAACCTATCTCCGTCTCCGGCCGCCATGTTCCGCTCCACTCTCCCTCACCTCAAGCGCCTCCTCACCTCAAGATCTCCACCTTCCACCACATCCCAACTCCGATCCGTAACCTACATGCCTCGACCAGGCGACGGCACGCCACGGCCCGTAACACTCATCCCCGGCGACGGAATCGGACCTTTAGTAACTGGAGCAGTCGAGCAAGTGATGGAAGCAATGCACGCGCCGGTGTACTTTGAAAAATACGAAGTTCACGGAACGATGAGGGAGATACCTGAAGAAGTGATTGAGTCGATTAAGAAGAATAAAGTGTGTTTGAAAGGAGGGTTAGTGACTCCGGTTGGTGGTGGAGTGAGTTCTTTGAATGTTCAGTTGCGGAAAATGCTTGATTTGTATGCTTCGCTTGTGCATTGCTTTAATCTTCCTGGTTTGCCGACTAGGCATGATAATGTGGATATTGTGGTTATTAGAGAGAATACTGAAGGTGAGTATTCAGGATTGGAGCATGAGGTCGTGCCTGGTGTTGTCGAGAGTCTGAAGGTAGTAAAGTTAAATTGTCGGGTGTATACATTAATCAGGTTTACTGCTAGATAATTTCAATTTTTATAGTTGTAGTTGTTACTTTAGAGAGGTGTGGGATTCGGTGTAGGTTATTACGAAATTCTGCTCGGAGAGGATTGCGCAATATGCATTTGAGTATGCATATTTGAATAACAGGAAGAAGGTTACGGCAGTGCACAAGGCGAATATTATGAAGCTAGCTGATGGGTTGTTTTTGGAGTCGTGTAGAGAGGTGGCTAAGAAGTATCACGGGATTAAGTATAATGAAATTATTGTGGATAATTGTTGTATGCAGCTTGTGTCGAAGCCTGAGCAATTTGATGTTATGGTAAGTGTTCCTTTCATTCTTTTGTTTCTCTTGAGGGTTATTTTGTTATATTGATTGTGTTTGTTGTTGGAATGAGGGATGTGGACAGTGACGCGGTTTTATTTTTGAAGGTGACGCCGAATCTGTATGGAAATCTTGTGGCAAATACAGCTGCTGGCATTGCTGGAGGCACTGGTGTTATGCCTGGAGGTACTGACTAAGAGTGCAAGTTAGACTTTAACATGTGGTGTATGCTTATGCTGGTGATTAAAATAAGTATGGTGACTGGCTGCAGGAAATGTTGGAGCTGAACATGCTGTGTTTGAGCAAGGCGCATCAGCTGGGAATGTAGGGAATGATAAGTTGGTGCAGAAAAAGAGGGCGAATCCTGTGGCATTGCTCCTCTCTTCAGCAATGATGTTGCGACATCTGCAGTTTCCTACATTTGCTGATCGTTTGGAAAATGCGGTGAAGCGAGTGATTTTGGAGGGAAAGTATAGGACGAAAGACCTTGGTGGACAGAGCACAACACAAGAAGTGACGGATGCTGTCATAGCAAATTTAGATTAAGTCAAAAGATTCATTTCAACTGTGAGGAAACTCATTTGAAGTAACCAGCTGGTATGTATAACAAGAAGATTTGTATTTACAGTCTGAGCTGCATTATTTGTGCCACGCATTAAAACACTTCAGCTCATTAGCTGTAATATGTAAAATAAACATTAACTGCCAGTGTTTGCCTCCAACTTGAGCAAGACATCATGACAGGGTTGTTACCATGAGAATCAGCTGTTGTCTTCTAAGTTTATAATGTTTTGTCAATCACAAGTGTCCTTAAATTTTTGACTGGTTAGCATTATTGACATAATCTGATAAAAATGACTGCCCTTACCCACCATTTTATAATCTGGCTAATTCAGCCCGTTCAGGTCAGTATTAGTTATCATAGATTCATAGCTGTATTTTTTATCTAGTGGACCAGACTTAGAAATACAATGTCTTGCACCAATATGGTTGAACCTTCCTCACCGCGGTTGAACTTGAGTTAGACACATCACACATCAATGGATCAAACCATAAACTAAACTCTATTTATAACTGTATTCTGACATTATTACCGTTAAAACAACGAATTCTAAAATATTCTTACTAAAAAATTAAGTTTAGTATAATATTTTTTAGGGAAAATTACAAAAACATGTACTGGACTACCACACAATTTCAAATCGAGGACCGGACTACCTCAATTTTCAAATTGAGGACCGGACTATCTCAATTTTCAAATTGAGGACCAGACTATCTCAATTTTTAGGTATAATTATCAATATAATGAAATAATTGAAGTCTCACATCTATTTATCCATCCTCTTAGATCCAATATTTAATTTATATACTCATTATATAAATTGATGATGTTAGAAATTAGAAAATATATCTATATGTTAGTATTGAATTTTCTTAGTTGATGTTTTTAATCGATCAAATTAAGACATGAAGATCCTTGAGTTAAAAATAATATGTATAACTAAAATTATTAGTTTCTGGTGAATGGAATTTATATAATGAGGGGTTAAGATCAAGAGATTATATATTTTCATAAACCAAATGACAATCTTAGTCGTTGGTTTTTAATTAAATTGACGGCTGAATTTGCAATACATATGAGTTGATGGATTTGACAGTTATTTTTTTATTAACATCCGTTAGATTATTAATAATCAACGGTTGAGATTTATCTCACAGTCTAATCAAAAGTAATATGTCGTTCTTGAACTTTACTTATATAATGAGTATATAAATTAAGGGAAAAGTTCGAGGAGGACAACTATATTTTTGTAAGACAGTAAGACACTATACGGACCGATGAGATTAAAAGTAAAATCACTGTCAAATTCAACCGCCCCGTGTTTTTTCGCAAATTCAACCACCCATTTTTATTCATAACCAACTTTAATCTCAACCGTTGACTGATAAATTTCAATGGTTTAGATTTCGTCCCACTGTTTTACAAATATGCTATGTCCTTCTAGATCTTCACCCTATAAAATAAATATTGGATCTAATTTATTTTTATATCATTTCAATTATTTCATTATATTGATAATTATTCCTAAATAAATTGAGATAGTCTGGTCCTCAATTTGAAAATTGAGGTAGTCCGGTCCTCAATTTGAAAATTGAGGTAGTCCGGTCCTCAATTTGAAAATTGAGATAGTCCGGTCCTCAATTTGAAATTGTGTGGTAGTCCAGAACATGTTTTTGTAATTTTCTCTATTTTTTATGTCACTAAATTTGAAGACTAATGGTGATGGTCAGACTAACAATTAGACAAGAAGATTCATTTCCATTTCCGGATGGATATCCAACACATGTTAGTTCATTAATGTGTCACCAACTTATTTTCCAGTTCTAGCTTAATTCATTGGCGCCTGACTGGTAGCAAAACAGATTTTACCAGTTAGCTTTTTGCAATATCCAAAACCCAATTTGGCTTTCTTCACTTCATAGAAGCACATGCATACCAAAATTATAAGACAAAAAGATCATCCCAAAACCCAAAGGTAGACACATTCAGCAGTCAAATACCGAAACACAACACCAGTAGACTTCATCAGACAGCAAACCACCCAGAAGAAAACAATTACAAAACCAGAGCTCATATCCAAATGTATCATTAAAGACTAATGACACAATAGATGAATAAGATCATGACATTATACAAACAGCTACAATATGTAGAAAATAGCAGAATCAATCCAGTCAAGCTCCAAGCTACGGAGTATAAATTATCACCATCTTCAAACTCTCATTAGTGTTCAGTAATGATGATTACAGACTCACTCATTTGACTCTTTCTTGGATGATATCAAACCCCATCTCATCTGCATCAGTTGCTTGCAACTCATAGTGAATCCCATCCAAAGCTCTCCTCAGCCTATCCTTGGACGTCGCATACAGTATCTTCTCCCTTATCCTTGATGCCACCGGTGACCTTCAAACACAGCCACAAAACAATCATACTAAATATTGTGTTTCCAAATCCACATCAGGATTTAGCTTATATTTTTACTTAAAACAGCATACTTTTAAATACCGTAGTAGCATTTTCTCAGAGTTCTGATCTTAATTACCAGAAAGACGAAACAAACCAACAAAATTTGCATACTCTAAATAAAATTTTCCGTAAAATTGTTCACTTTGCCATGATTGATTTTTAAATAACACAACGTCGTTTGAAACAGCTGCAATCACATCAAACAGATTCCCAAAACCTAAAATCTAGGGTTTAATTTATGCATCCTCAAAACTGAAAATAAAACAATTACCACGCGATGAAGAAGATTCTGCTCTTGTGGCAATTATCAACAGTAACGAAATCAAAATCAAACACGGCATAACGACAATCGTCAGTAGGCAACGATGCAGCTAGATCGTAGTAACCTTCACCAGCACCGCCAACTTTATCCACCGTCACTTCTTTAGATTTCTCATCGATTTTAAAAACGATGTATTTAGAAACTTTCTTCCATTTCATTTCCATGAACGAGCTTTGACAATCGTCCGCCAAACACATCCCTGTCGTCGCCTGCACATATTAAAATTTCACGATCGGGATTAATTTAAATAGTATTAAGACAAAATCGACGGACGGCGGCGGAGAAGGTGGTTTGATTTTACCATTTTGAACGCCATCGCCATGGTTGGTGGATGAGATGCGGCGATTCGGTTTTAGGGGTTTTTGGGAAAGTGACGACTAATAAGGAGTGAAGAGGAAGAGACGCACGTTTAAATATATTTTGCGGAAGATGGTGGTGAGGGTAGTTTTGGTAAATTGTATGATATTTATTGTTATTGAAATTCTGTAGTGAAAATATCAAATTACATATTAGTTTATAGTATGATTAATAAAATTGATCTGAATATTTAACAATTTTATTTAAATAAAAATTGATAATACAAGTATTTTAAAATATTTACAATTTAAATCGTATGGGTTAAGTTGTAGGAGGATATTAAATATTTGTGAGACAGAAGGAGAAAATCTCAATCGTTAATGTGATTAATCTAACGGTTGAAGTTAAATTTGAATTTTAACAAAAATAGGCGACTGAGTTTGCAAATACACGGACGGTTGAATTTGAAGGTTATTTTTAGTTTAAATTTCATTTATTGGATAGATGAAAATATATGATGTTTTATTCGTGAACAATTATTTGTGTTGTACAATTTAATTAAAACTAACTTATTTTCGACAATTGAATATCTCAAAATTAACAATTATAATTTTGTACTTCATTTTACTGAAGTGTCATCTTTCATAATCTCAAAATGAATAAGTTGTAATCGAGTTTTCATTGGGTATTTCGGAAATAATTAATTGCCTTGTGTAATATTTTATTGGAAAATACACACAATAAATTGTCTCGCGTATTAATGCACAACATATTTTCCATATGAGATGCTTAAGTTCACAATAGGTACTTCAAGAAGGATCGATCATTTTTCGTAGGAATGTGAGACAATCTCGATCATTGATAATTATAATTTAACGATTGAGTTTAATATAAAATAAAGTTAAATCAAATTATTTCTCACAAAGCAATCGTCTAATTTAATTAAAATTGAACATTAATCTCGATCATCGATTAATCAAAATCAAAATATTAATCTCTATTATCTATATATAGGACTCGAATCTGATGTGCGGTTATTTTTTACGACTATTAAAATGACTTCATTTTGACGATTTTTACTATAACCTATGCAATTTTGTCTGAATCCTTTGCCAAAACTACGTCGAAAGTATCCTTATTAATCTTAATAATTACCATATCATTTTTATTTAATTATAATGTGAGTTGAATGGAGAGAGACAACATGTTTCTGTAATACATAAGAACTTTATCTCAATCGTTGTTTTGAATATTCGATGATTGAGAATAAAGTTGGTTTTAAATTAAATATAGCGGTTAGATTTGCAAAAAATAAGGACGGTCGGGATTGACGGTTATCAGTATCAACTGTTAGATGAATAGAAATCAATGGTTGAGATGATGTCCTACCATCCTACAAAAATATTCATATCTACCTTAATCCATTTCCATTATAATACTTTCCTTCATTTATAAAAATGAAAGTTCATATATTAACTTTCATGCACATATTTTCATGTGCACAAACTTTAGAACATATAAAAGTAACAGAACGCAATATTATTTATTGACAATTACTTTGAAGAACAATCCACTTTCTCATTTTATCCTTTCTCATATTTTGAAGTTATACATCAACAACCATTACACCCTTCATCCATCGATCATAATAAGCAAAGAGTACTTAATTGTGAAACACTAGTTATGTTTGAAAATTATAATACTAGAAGTTGTTTTTGATGAACAGAGTACTAAGACTTTGGAAAGTACATTTAGAGGACTTAATTCCAATCGACAACCAAATAGAGACCTCGAATACAAAATAAAATTAAAGTAAGCATAGTGTAGACGAGATTCTTAGCCTCAGTACTTAAAAATAAGCGAACAAATAACCACGCTAAGTCCTTAAACTTCCCGGATTTCCATGATAATAAAAGATGATACAGTTGAGCTTTAAAAATATAATCCGAGCAATAGGAAGTAGCTTAGCTTAAAACGATCAGGTCAGCTAAAGAATCGAATCAACTGGTTGCAACAAATTGCTGAGTCATGGAATAAGTTGCCACGTGGCAACAAAGATGATAGATGTATGCAAGGAAACACGTGGCAGGAGGGTGGAAATTCTACGCGTAGCCCGACCCAGCCGACCGGCCAAAGCCGATCCGACCAACCAACCAGGATGTGAACTGGTGAGCACGTTGTAGACCAGGATGTAGAACACGTGGTAGTAGGAAATGTTGACCAAGATATAGCACACGTGGCAGAACCACAACAAGGCAGCAAGATGGTTAGCAGATGCATGTACGTGGCAGAACTGCCACGTGACGGCGAGAGAATGAACCACGTTGCACTGAAGGAACCACAACGGAAAAGGGACAGCCACGAAGCGGGCAGCGACACGTGGCGTAGCATGAAGGTGTCACCGACAGAGCACTAGCACACATTGAACGGCTGCACCGCCGACGACCAAAGGAGGGACAACCAAACCAAACCGAGACGCGGCAGGAAGTGGAGACTTCCACACAAAACCACAACAGCAGCAGCCCGGGGAAGTCCAAAACAGAGACGTGGCAAGATTGGTCACCACGCCAAAGGACGCAGAAGCAGAGACTGGCGCAGCCACCGCTACGATAAGAGAGCAACCAAAAAAACAACAGTTGACAGCAGATGACGCCGCCACCACTACAAAAAGCGAAACAGCAGCAACCTACGTTGGCAGCCACTGCCGCATAGTAGACCACAAACAGGGGAGCCAACCAAACAACCGAACAACCACAGTAGGTGGCCGGTCGACAGCAGCAGCAGCAAAACAGAGAACATCTGGCAGCGACAACGACGGTGAAGGATCGGATCAGAGAACCAGCCGCGCCGCCACCGGAGTGAGATCAACGGACCACCATACAGACCATCGACTTAATCCTCACACCAGAAGCCACCGGACGACGATCACCAGACCTGACACAGACACTGCTGCGAGACGCAGAAGCGTGAAGAGGCTGGTGGACGAAGGGACAGTGGTCGGAGGATTTTAGAGAGAGGTCGGAGGTTTCCGAAAGAGAGAGGATTTAATGCACCATGAATTTTGAGTAATTAAAATTATAATACTATAAGTTGATAACTGAAGCTAGTGATTCAGACGCGTGGATAATTCGTGTCACGAAGTTACAAGTTAAAGGATCATAAAAAATAATAAAATGGATAGTAAAGTGGCAATTTTTTAACTATTTTTAGTTTTCGAAAGCTTAAGATTCTCAAAGAATGTTTGAATACAAAGAATGTTACGAAACTCCCTTCATATTAGATTCTATCAACCCATATCTCTAGTGTTCGAGCTGCCCTTATATCCACTCGGTCAAACTCTCGTATGATCTCTTCAACCTTACAAACCTCCCATCTATTTGGTTGGTAATTAGATAACCTTTCATCCCAGTTGTAGTCCAGATTATTAGTGTAGCTGTTTGATATTTGTGTGAGTGTGAATTGTTTTCCAATTGCCTTAATGATGGTCGAATCTCTTCTTCTATTTATTACATCTTCAAGGAATCACGGATATCTTAAATCCAAACAACCAATATAATTTTGCATTTTTATTCTCATCCTACTCTTAACAATTCCACTAAGTTCACTTCATCCTGGATAACCTTTCCTATGCAGCTAAGTCTCATTTGATTTGAATCATTCCTTAAAACCTTGAATATCCATAAGAAAACCTTCGAACAGATTGAGAAGAAAACGTATATAATGTCAATTTTTACCTAGAGCCTTTACCATATTGTTTCCGGTAGGGATGCACAAAACTCAGACCGGACCGAGGACCGAATTGTTTGAATGTAATCTAAACCCTAAACCCTAAACCCTAAACCCCAAAATACCGAGATACTCGAGCTCGTTAAAAGCTCGATTTCTCATAAAATTTTGAGTACTCGAACTCGACTCGAGCTCGACACAAGCTCGATTAGAGCTTGATTTTCTCAAAATTTTTAAAGTACCCGAGCTTAATAAAAGCTCAATTTCTCGAGCTTAAATCATGCATAAGGTATCATACATCTCAACCAAATGGCCAAGAGATGAATGAATTGTTTGGTTAGGAAGAGTTGATTTTTATACACGTTCTCTACTCGTATGTCTTAGAATGGAGCGATGTGGGATAATAATCCGCGGACCCTTAAGAATTAAATTTAATCATTAAGGGCCCGCGGAAAAAAATCATTAAGGGTCCGCGGAAAAAAATCAATAGGAATTATTCGGTCTTAGACCGGACCGGACCGAATTTGGACCGGACCGAATCGGTTCGGTCCGGTTCGGTCTTCGGTCCCTTTTCTATAAATAATTTGGTCGGGAGGACCGGACCGGACCGAATATACCGAATGTGCATCCCTAGTTTCCGGTCGATATCAATATACATAAACATGCCATCTCTAATCTTAGGACCATCCTCGTACAAAAATCCTGGACTAGCAACTTTACTTTTGACACTTTAACACATGTAACCAACAACTGTAGAGAAGTCCCATAATTGCAGTTTTGTTCAATGAGCCTCAAGCTGGTCTGAGCATCTGACACTCAGTCCCTTGTTAAAAACCACTTCTCATTTGAACAAGCATCTGCCTCACTGTCAGACCTTGTACTTACATTTTCAGAACATCAGTAAATAACCTCAACATAAATGCTCCTTCACTATTTATATTTTACGCACAGCATCATCATCATGTTACTGATGCTTCAATCAGTGTTTCCATATAAATTTAGACAATGACACCCTTTATAATACTTAGTTTGGTTACACCTAGATGTGAACTAATGTGAAATGGTTACATTGAAAGTCCTCTTCGTTACGATCCCCTTGTTCTGCGCAAGATTTGCCGATAACTTGAACTACCAATCAACTCTAAAATGTTCCCTTAGATCCAAAGATGACAGAAAATTTCATAAATGAATGTAGTTGGGAGTTAATAGCAATGATCATCAGTGTGTACATGTGCCCAAAATACCCGTAAACCATTCCTCTAACGGCTTTCTATTTATATGTGCTGGAATTCATCCTCATTCTGTCAACTTTCTCTTCTTGAGCTGCACTCTCTCTTCAGTTTCTTATTTTCATGGATGTTACCGGGCGGTTCTGCTTTGTGTTCTTAGTCATTTTGTCCATATTAACATTTCATGGGACTAATGCCACGACGATTGTCAGTGGCACGGTCTTCTGTGATCAATGCAAAGATGGGAATGTGTCATTCTTCGATTACCCACTTTCCGGTAAGATTTCAAACTCTCCACTCCTCGCTCCCATTTTAGCAAAACAAAAAGGCTTTCAGACAATCAGACTTATAGATGAATCTTGTAATGTAATGCAGGTGTAAAGGTGGCAGTGGTGTGTCCTCATCCGGACAAGGAACTGATAGCTGTAAGAGAAGAGACTACTAATTGGTTTGGAAGCTATTATATCAAATTTGATGGCACACAGGCAGACTTGAATGGCTGTTTCGTGCGTGTTTCGGGGAATATTGGAGAGAAGCATAACTGTTTTGCGGCCGCAGGGCCAGCTCAGAAGCTGAGTAAGGTGTTTAAGTTGTTTGGCTATGTATATTACTCTGTTGATGCTTTGATTTCTCAGCCTTCACAGCCCATGTCACTCTGCCCCAAACCAAAATCTGGTACTCCCTCAACCATTAGAGCAGACCATGACCTTATCTCCCCGGCTGCACCACCGCTACCGTCTAAGTTTACTTCCGATTCTGAACACTGAATCCTTAGTTATGGTGGTCTCTGATCGAGTAAATGTAGTAGTTCTGCTGCAAAAATACCACTGGTTATAAGTACCAAAAATATCACCAAACTACCTTAAACTTTTGTATCATTTTGGTACAAATGGCAATATCAATCTTGAGCTGGACGTGCATGTGTGATTTGAACTTCTATAGTCAACATAAATGGGTACTCATTGTGAATCAGGCACTTTTCAAATATATCTACATTGTTGCTGGCACTCATAATAAAGAGTTGCGTATATTTCTATTTAGTAGGACACATATGGGTCAGGTTTCTCTACGAATCCTTCCACACGATACATTTTGAGATTTAATTGTTAGCACATTTTGACTAGAAAATGTGCATGTTTGACAAAATTTCAAAAGCAAATTTTTGAACTGTTGAATAAAAATGATCCAACGGTCCATAATAGGATCGCAGAGTTCGTGCCACCTGTCCTGAGATAAAGTTCGTCCCACCTGTCCTGAGTAGCAAATGAACCCCACTATATACCATACAAGACGGCGCTTAATTGCTTTCATTGAATACCTGTTGCATCATGCATGCCTTTGCGGAATATATATGTGAAAACTATCTCATTTTACCAGTATATGTCCAAAACCACATTGTTAAGAAATAACTATATTTAGTTTTGGAATGTACTGATGCAGATTTGTCCATAATTTAGTTTAGAATCCTTGACAAATGTACATTTTATTCTTCATTCAGACTATGGAACACAACTTAACGGACTGCTTACAGAAATATACTCTCAAGTTACTTTCAGTTAATAATCTGATCAAAATCTCTGTAAATGTCTGGTATGTATCTACATCAGGAAACTGGTTATGTCAAAAATGTCTCATAAAAGGATCAAACAGAGTAAATGTCATAACATCCAAGTTGCCTGTGTACCATGAAATGTTTCCTTAACTGAAGTCTGAAGGTCATTCTCAGCTGTTTCAGACCAGAATTAATTCAGACAAAAATGGTACACTCAGCCTTCCTGCATGTTACTGAATTTTCATTTTTTGATTTCTTTATTTTGTCCTCTTTTTTTATTATCCAAGAAACGAGTTATTACTGTAAGTAAACTTTTAGAAAAATATCATGTGTGAAAAGTTTTCTCAAATATGAAATCTGAAATGATTTAACCTGAAGTGTAGCGAAGCGTCCATTCTTTGCGAAAAAAGTAAGATGTATATGAAATGCAGAATTACACCATGACATAACAAAAACAAAGTACAAGAAAATATCTAGAAATCAAACAACGAGATCAAACATAATAAGTATAACCCCCGTTATTCAGTACTGATGCGCGACAAAGCAAGATACGGTGTCATGGCTTAAGGCGAGGAAGCATGCGGTGGGAATAATGGCTTCTTGTAAATGGGAGGACAAGGCTTCTTAATCTTCGGGATTTCAAATTTAGGAATCGGTGGGTGTACGTAAACAGGCTTAGGAACAGTGAACTTAGGGATGGTAGGGATGGTGATTGGCTTCTTCTTGATGATTGGAAATGGATGCGGCTTCTTTTTTATGACCGGAATGGAAATGGGAGGAAGTGGGTGTTTTTTTAAGACGGGTATCGGAGGAAGTGGGTGTTTCTTGATGGATGGGAATTTGTGGAAGGGGTCTTTTTTGTCGAAGAAGTCCTTTTTGTGGAATGGATCTTTTTTGTGGAAATAAGTTTCAGGCTCGACACTTGGTCACTTTTCGTGTCAGTTTTTCATCAGTCTGACTCTGAGCTTCGACGATCAGAGCAGAGACGATAAGGATACAAAGAACCAGAAATACATATGATCTAGACATTATTGGGACTAATGGGGAGAAGAAAATGTGGATGGAAATTTGAAGATGAAGTGAGGAGTGTAGAGGGGATTATATGGGTGGAACGAGTAGGGTGGCGGAGTCATTAATGCCGCATATACGGATGAATGATGGGAATCTGATGGAATTATTGTTAGGCAGAGTTAGGAGGGAAGGAAGTCAGTTATGAATTTATTGATGATGCTGAATCAATCGCTTATTTAAACTTGCTTACTCACATGTGGGACTGTGGGAGGGAGTGTTTTTTTTTGATTAAAAGGCCAAAAGACCGAAGGTACATTTAGAGGACTTAAAAGGCTAACTAAAAGTTAGTCTGACTCAGTCTATTCTATAGAACTAGGAAATAGAAAATAATGACTAAACCGAGTACTTTGCCTCGGTACCCATAAAAAAATAATGACAGAAACTAAGTGAGCACTAAAGTAAAGTAAGTCCATGATGACCCGCTTCCGAGAATGCAATGATAGTAAAAAATAACGGCGGTAAACATCCAGAAAGATATTCTCGGTCGAGGAACTGATCAAAGACTAATTGTAGCAGGTTCAAACCGATCCGATAGAAGTTGAGCTTGAGGCAGTGAAGCACGTGGGTCTCAGACACGTGGAAGATTCAGAAGCGTGCAAGGTGGAGCTCGAACACGTAGTAGAGACAGCAACAAATGGAAATCATGAAGCAGCTGCTACGTGTGGAGACCAAAGAAATCCACGACAACGGCTGAGACGGTTGACACGGACGACGCGGTTGAACCCGGCGGAGCTGCTGAACCGCCGACAGCCTGAGGAGGAAAGAAACGGCTGACAGGGACAGAAGCATCCAAAACTGAAACGGCGCACCACAATCCAAAGCATCCGGAACAGACCCAGAACAGCAGTCGCCGAAAATGAGACGGAACGCCAGACCAGCCGGCGACCAAGCAGAACACCAGCACACCAGCAGCCACAAACCAGGGACCCCATCCAAACACCCAGCATTGGCAAACACGACTGAACGGGACGCTACCCAGAGCAACCCATCCAGACCAACCCCGCCGACAGCAGAACTCCAACAACAAAAGACAGCCGCAGCCTCGCCGCGCCGCCAATCAACAGCACCCAGCTGAGAAAAGAAACGCATCAGTGAGCCAAAACTGAACCACCCCAAAGCAGACACCACCCAGGCCAAAAACGAAATCCCAAAAGCTTCAGAGACACCTCCCACGACAGAGCAATCTTCCGCCAGCTAAGCGAATTAGGAAAGCAAACTGACAAAACAGAAACACACCAAATCAAGCGGCTGAAGACTACGCTCCGAACCGAAATACATGCAGCCACCCCGGTAGACGGCGACGGCAGTGAAGAATCCGTTGGGTGAACCAGCCGTCGGCCACCAGAGGGAAACCCCGGCCACCAGACTTAACCCCCACCAACACCGTAGACAACAACCACCTTACACATCCACCAAACCTAGCACATCCGGCCACCAAGGCACGGAATAAGCTGGTGGAGGAAAGTGACCGTGAGAGGGGTTGAGACTTGAGACTTTGCTGAATTGGATGAAAGCTCATTCTCAACTGTAACGTTTGCATTAAACTGCTTGAAAGAAATACTCCCATAGGAATCCACAAAGTAAATTATCGTCAAAACCAAATTGTAAAGGGTAGTTCGAATTATTTTATATCACAAATATTTATTTATCCTCTTAAAATCAATCTTGTATTCTCTTTTACAAATGAAATATAATTAAATCAAATATATACTTAGGAAATTATTATTTCGATTGTTGATTTTTGATATAAAATTGGTTTTATTAAATGTGTGGTTGTATTTGCAATTTTTTTAATAATTGTACTAATTTGGTGATTTTATTTAGAATTAAATATCATCTATTAAATTATTATTAATCAACTAGCACGATTTTACATTTATTTATATAGGATTGAGTACTAAAAGGACATTAAATTTCTGTGAGACTTAATCTCAACCATTGGTTAAGATAAATTTAGCGGTTGAGATTAAATTGATTTTCAATTAATTTTTAATAAATCCGCAAAAAATACGGGGCACTTGGTGAGTGACGGTTATCAATATTAACCGTTGGATTGATAGAAATCAAAGATTGAGATGATGTCCTTCTGTTTCACATAAATATATTGGTCTTTCTTGAGCCTTTGTATATACTTTTAAATTATTTTTGAATTTTACTCACTATCATAAATCCAAAAAATTAATTATTTTACTTAACAACAAATTAAAATAAAAGTGTTGACAATATACTCCGTACACGTGCCGGGACACGACCCACCTCCATTTTCCGCAAAACTATCCGCATCATTATCCATGGCAACAACAATCCCACATCCTTTCCCTCCCTCCATTTCGGTCGCTCGCATTTCCGCAAACCCAACGCCACTTTTGTCATGGTTTCATTTAATCTCTTTTGGAAGAAAATGGAAACGTCGGTGAATGAGCACCAAATGCCAAGCATTAGCTCCCGAGTCGGTCAATGAGATAAATTTTGTTCTGGGACTGCTCGTTTTGCTCGCAACAAGTGTGGTAAAAGCGTTAGTTTTGGAGTGGATTTTATTGCACAATAGGTGTTTGTGAAAATGCAGCTATGAGATTTCAGTCTGTTCATTGTGTTTCTGCATTAAAATAAAGTAGCAATTTTGTTCAATGTAGGTCTTATTGTAGGATATATACCGGCATGTCGTCATTCTATCATGGACTCACCAAAAAGTAAGAAAAGCAGCGAGAGTCTCTTTACTGTGCTGAAGACGACGATTGTGTCTTTTCCAAGTTGTCTGTAAAGCCGAGGTTTCCGCCTCTGGACAGAGAAAGGAAGAGATCATTTGATGAGAAGTCTTTTAATGAATTGATAACAGGATATGCGTCCCCTAGACTGTCGTACAAGGCTGATAATTCATCTTCGGTGCGACTGTCTGACCATGTAGAGACCATCCTGTTATCTCCTGGAAGGTCTGGCTTTAATACGCCACGATCACATAGTAGTTTTGATCCTCATTCAATGACGAATGAGGCTTGGGAGGCTTTGAGGCGATCATTGGTGTATTTTCGTGGTCAGCCTGTCGGAACAATTGCTGCTTTAGATAATTCAGAAGAAGAACTTAATTATGATCAGGTAAAATGTCTGCAAAAAGTTTTGTTCATATATTCTTCGAAACACGAAATTGACTGCTTTGTTTCATTACTAACATCATACGCATGTCATATGTGCAGGTGTTTGTGAGAGACTTTGTTCCAAGTGCCCTGGCCTTTTTGATGAACGGCGAACCTGAGATAGTAAAGAACTTCATACTAAAAACTCTCCGCCTTCAATCTTGGGAGAAAAAGATTGATCGGTTTCAATTAGGAGAAGGTGTAATGCCAGCGAGCTTTAAGGTCCTTCACGACCCTGTAAAAAACAATGAAACGTTGGTAGCTGATTTTGGTGAAAGTGCTATTGGAAGGGTCGCGCCAGTTGATTCAGGTTTTTGGTGGATCATATTGCTTCGAGCGTACACAAAATCCACCGGTGACATTTCCTTGGCTGAGTTACCAGAGTGCCAGAAAGGCATGCGACTGATTCTCACCCTATGCCTTTCTGAGGGGTTTGACACATTTCCAACTCTCCTTTGCGCTGATGGGTGTTGCATGATTGATCGTAGAATGGTACTTCTGAAACTCTATATTAAATTTCATTGTTCTTACGGACCAATGCAAATTCTGCTATTAGAACTTGTCACTTATTTTTCATTGTTGTATTCTGTTTTAGCTTATTCTTTGATCTCGTATCCTCAATTTCAGGGTGTTTATGGGTATCCAATTGAGATACAAGCACTGTTCTTCATGGCCTTGAGATGTGCGTTGCTTTTGCTGAAGCAAGACAATGAGGGAAAAGCGTTCATTGAAAGAATCGTCAAACGACTTCATGCCTTGAGCTTTCATCTAAGAAATTACTTCTGGCTTGATGCCAAACAGCTAAATGACATCTATCGCTATAAGACTGAGGAGTATTCACATACAGCAGTCAACAAATTTAACGTAATGCCAGATTCTCTTCCTGACTGGGTTTTCGATTTTGTGCCAAACTATGGTGGTTATTTTGTTGGAAATGTAAGTCCCGCGAGGATGGATTTCCGTTGGTTCGCCATAGGTAACTGTGTTGCAATACTATCTTCCTTAGCTACGCCTGAACAATCAGTTGCAATTATGGACATGATAGAGTCACGATGGGAAGAGTTGGTAGGAGAGATGCCTCTCAAGGTATGTTATCCGGCCATAGAGAGCCATGAATGGCGTATTGTGACTGGCTGTGATCCCAAAAATACTAGATGGAGCTATCACAACGGCGGGTCTTGGCCAGGTACTTCTCTTCTAGTTTCAATTTCATTAGCCGAATCTCTAGTTGAATATAACATAAATTGTATTAACAATGCAGTGCTCCTATGGCTGTTGACGGCTGCCAGTATCAAAACGGGACGTCCCATAATCGCAAGACGTGCGATTGAGATAGCCGAAACTAGGCTTTTAAAAGACAGTTGGCCTGAATACTATGATGGAAAAAGTGGACGTTTCGTTGGTAAACAAGCACGCAAAAATCAGACATGGTCAATTGCTGGGTACTTGGTAGCGAAAATGATGCTGGAGGACCCATCTCATTGCGGAATGATCTCGTTGGAAGAAGACAGACAAATGAAGCCTGTAGTTAAGAGATCTGCTTCTTGGGCTTGTTTTGTCTGACGCACGATATCAACAGTACGTTAGAGGCAACAATTTTCACATTATGAATTTATGTTTTTTTACTCTTTCACTCCATTCTTTGTACATTGTAGCTTATTACACTACTGTGCAATGTTGTATGACCGACTTACGCAATGTGCATATTTTATTTCCAAATTCCAATACATATATTTTGAAAATCAGCATTTGTCCTATTTATAAATCATAAGAGATATGTCTTGCAGGAGGCTTTCTTGCAGTGCGGAGAGACATGCGTGTTTGAGTGGCTAGTACATGTGTGTCGATGATTGGGTGAAGGTGTCCGTTGTGACTTGTGCTACTAATAATTAGAATAAGATTTTCATGTATGAGATCTTAGACGAATTGTACTAATTATAACCACTATCAAAAAAATCAAAAAATATAATTGATAGTTTCCTGTGAAACCAGCAAGCCACAATTCATAATCTTATAATTTGACATGTTATACTGTGCAGGGTTTGGTTCCGCTACAAACCTTATTTAAAATAAAAACTTAGAACCATTATGAACCACATAATTAAACAATTCAATGGATGTGATTAATGACATTATTAATATAATAACTACTATCATCAATCAATATGAGGGCAAACTTGTCAATTCAATTTTAATAATTGATAATTAATGATTTATGAAAGTGCATTAATATATTTTTATAAAAAAGTGCATACAATATTTTGTAAAAATACATTAAAATTTTAAAAGTGCGTTAAAAGTTTTAAAAAAATGCATTAAATTTAAAAAAAGTGCATTACAATTTCTACATATTAAAAAATTTATTACAAATTTTTTAAAATTTTGATGCATTTTTTAAAATTCTAGTGTTGCACTTTTTACTAAAATTTAAAAAAATTGTTGCACTTTTAAAGTATTTAGTAATGCTCTTTTTATTATAATTTTAAAAAAAAGTTGATGCACTTTTAAAGTATTTAGTGATGCACTTTTTATTATAATTTAAAAACAATTGATGCGCTTTTAAAGTATTTAGTGATGCACTTTTTATATTCACTAATTTAAAAAATTAAAAAATAATTATATAAATTAATTTTTTATGCAATTTAAAATAATCCATTTATTACCTATATTGAACTGAAATGACAAGTGTGTCCTTTTATTACTAAAATAATTAATATTTAATTAATGAGGTCATCAAAGCCAAACCATTTAATACTTAAATCTTGAGGCTCACATTAGTTCTAAGTTTTCATTTTAAAATAGGTTCTCATTTGAACCTTTCCCATACTGTGCATATATCTTAAGGACGTGAAAGGTTTTTAAAAGAACACGATTTTTTAATAAGATAAAAGGATATACTAACGTTCGTATTTTTTTAGCAAATTCAACCATTAATTAATTAAAAATTAATTCTAATATCAAATTAAATGTCTTACAAAATTTTCATGCCTCTCCAAATTACATGTATGATAAACAATGTACGGTCAAATTATAAATAAGAAATAAGTAGCGTCAAATTCCACCATTACCTCAACCGATTTCGCGTAGCATTTTCCAGGAAAACCATTTTTTAAAATAAAAAAACAAAAACATTGAAAACAAAATCCATCCAAAAGCTCGAAACACCACCAAATCAAACACCATGAGGGCACCTAAGAAGCCGATCCACACCGCATCGACATGGGTTCGTCGGCAACCCCCAAAGGTCAAAGCTTTTCTCGCCGTCGTAACTGGAATGATGGCTTTAGTCCTCCTCCGTCTCGTCGTCCACGATCACGACAACCTCTTTGTCGCCGCCGAGGCTGTCCATTCAATCGGAATCTCCGTTTTGATCTATAAGCTCATGAAGGAGAAAACTTGCGCTGGTATTCTCGATTAAAGATTCCACCTTTATATGCATTGTGTTCTATATATATGAACTTTGATCCTCCAGAGTAGGGTTGGGTTAATGTCTTAAATTCTGACATTTAATGGGTTTATTTTTTTGTATTCTTTGGGTATGTATAGGTTGTGATTTTCATGTACGATGATTGTGCAGGGCTATCATTAAAGTCGCAGGAATTAACGGCTATATTTCTAGCTGTGAGATTGTATTGTAGTTTTGTGATGGAATATGATATTCACACGCTACTGGATTTAGCTACATTGGCGACCACTTTGTGGGTGATTTATATGATTCGTTTCAACTTGAGGTTTAGTTATATGGAGGATAAGGACAACTTTGCTATATACTATGTGGTGAGCATATGCAGCACTTCACATTAAAGAACAAGTATTTTCTTGTATTATAGTTTTTTGATGTTTTCTGGTGAAGAAATCAGGGTAACTTGTGTTGTACTGAATTTGCTTTCAGGTCGGGCCTTGTGCTGTTTTGGCTCTCTTGATTCACCCATCGACATCGCATCACGTTATTAACAGGATTTTGTGGGCCTTTTGTGTGTATCTCGAAGCTGTTTCGGTTCTTCCTCAGCTGCGTGTGATGCAAAATACTAAGGTTATAACGAATATTCTAGATACAGGTTTATGCTAAAGTTTGGTTTGAAATGACGTATTTTAAAAAAAATTGCATCCTTGTTTGCTGTAGATCGTTGAACCATTTACCGCACACTATGTGTTTGCATTGGGTATTGCAAGGTTCTTGAGCTGTGCTCATTGGGTACTTCAGGTGCAGGATTTTGCGATTAATATACAGGAATTTGAAATCACAGTTCCTGCTAGGATGAATTTATACTTTATTTTATTATAATTTTTGCTGCAGGTTTTGGACAGTCGTGGGCATTTACTTGTAGCTCTTGGCTATGGTTTGTGGCCTTCTATGGTTTTAATTTCTGAAATAGTCCAGACTTTCATCCTTGCAGATTTCTGTTATTATTACATTCAGAGGTATGCTTTTTTCAATCATATGTTTGGAGCCAGTGCATATATAATATAATGTGTTCTTGTAATTGATAATGCTGCATTTTTCTCTTTCAGTGTTTTTGGAGGTCAGCTTGTGTTGCGTCTTCCATCCGGAGTAGTTTAATTTTTGATACTCATTTTAAACTATCTTATATTATGTTTCATTAAAAGAAAAAATAGGGAATGCAGTAAGGTTTAATCATCTTTATTAACCTCTTGCTGGATTAGCCGAATTGCAGCTTGTAGGGCGTAGTTATTGGCGGTAGTCGATGCACGTGTGTTAGTCATCTTGTCAAAATGAAGCATTGTACTTGTACCAAAACCAACATTCTATCAAATGAGATGTTTTTTAATTTATAATGTTGTTGTTGACATTTAACAATATAGTTCTTATGAATTATGATATTTGAACTATAGTCGCAAGTAGCATATCCGGTAACAGTGTTCTAAAATTGCACTCAGGTTCCATGATGGTCAGATATTATTGCAAAAATGTATTGCAGAAGAAAAGCTTATCTTTCCGCTCTTTGTTTTGTTTCAACTAACTTGCAGTGCTCACGAAGGGTGATAGCTACTATCCATTCGGTACTTCTATTTGGTTTCTGCTACTTATCAGCATATGTAGCTTTAAATGCTGTTTCACATTGCCCATCATCGATGCTCGTGAAGAATTCCAATGCTTTGAAATCTGCGCAAGAGTTAGGACTTTTGAGATTTTTGTTATTTTAAAATATTGTGGATATGTTGTACGTTATGTGTAGACAGTCTCTTATATATTATGGAGCAGGTTGATTAGAATATGGTGGAGCGGAGACGAAGAATCTCAGCCCACTCGACAACTGATATCTGACCGAGATGACGTTTGTAACGTTTTTTAACTGTTAGGCAGTGCAGAACTGCAGAAACTTAATCTTTGAGTACTAAAAATCCGCCTGGTTGACACAGTCAATAAGGTATGTGCACGCTAACCTGACTTTCTACCACAGATAAATGAGCTGTATGGCACACTTCTAGATTTCTTAATCAGAAAATCAATTAATCAATTAGTTCATATTTTTACTTGCACATTTTTGTTCCTTTTTTATAGTTGCTCATATCTGTGTCCCTGTTAATGTGTTCTTTTGTAGTTTTCATACATCATTCTTTGATTAGTAATGATGCCATTATCAGCGTATTGTTGCAGAAAGAATTGACTTTTAAGGATATTGGAAGTGCGTAAAGGATCATGACTATCGAATTATGCTGGTAAAAACGAAGGGAATAGAAAGTAATCAAATCTTGTAATTAGTACCAACTTCTTGTACAGTTACAGGTAAATTCTCCTCGAGCTCGGTTAAAAAAGTGAATGTTTCTATCTAGTTATCCGGCGTCCTAATACTAAATTTTTTGCAGGTCACAAGCTCAAAAGATGGGATACAGATTACTCAGGAGTCAGGACATGTTAAACTGGGATGTCAGCTCGTTAAATGCGTCTTCAGAGCAGGGAACAGTCAGACTCCCATTAGGATGATCAAACCCAAACTCTTCTTCAGCTTGGCTCAACAAAGCTTGAAATGCAGGCTGGTTCAAGTACATAATGGGAACTACGAATCTTTTCTGGTTCTCTCCCACGTAAACCGCAAAATATCCCTTTGGAACATTAGTTGAACATGCTTGCAGTGAACCTGAAAGCGATCTTTTGAGAATTTTCTTGGCTTGGACAACTCCAGAAAATCTGAAACCCATCCTTGTCGAAAAAGAGAAGAACTTGAAAGATGAGGGAATTCAGGCAGTTCTTGATGCTTGGATATTTTTGTGATGGTAGCAATGAAACTGATACTAACACATATATAGAGACTTTGTGAAGACGAACAGGGGCATAAAGGATCACATGGTTTTGCCTCCCACCAAAGCATCAGCGGGTTTTAGATTTGTGTCCCGGTTCGAGATATTCAGTGAGTGGCTTAGACTCACTGTTTGTTGATATGTTCTTTAGTGGAAAAAAGTATCTCCAACATGTTGTCGACAGGCCTTTAAAGAGAAGTAGCATGAGAAATCATGTGACTTATTTTCAGAAAGTGAGAACTCAACAAAACTATTAGAAGAAAACTAGAGGCTGTATGAAGCTTGCCAAAATATCTGATATATCCGATTTCTCAGAACTTGAAACCTTGCTTAATGAAATGGGTGAGGCCATTTTTGAAGCCACAGATTACTCTTGGTCAACTTGGGTAAGATACTTGACAATCAAGTAGGTAGAAAATTTACATGATCAGATCAGTTAAATATGTTGTTGTCTCGTGCAGGCATATACGGGATCATATGACACCAGATGGATGTGCTATGGCAACTGGCAAGTTCAGGTTTGATAGGCATCCTTAAATGGCTTATAAACTATATTTGGTAACTTGCTGACTGTTTCGGCAAATCAAGGGTATTAACATCTCAAAATGAGTGGAGTATTATATGGCGGCCCCAAACTACTAAAAATCCCTAGTAACATGTCAAAGAATTGAGAAGCATAAACATGTGATACAACATATAAGTGTACTGGCCTATAAATAAATACCCTGTTTTTTTCTTGTCTGTTTATTACTTGCATTTTGTTGTCCAGTCCAGGCATTTCATTTTCATGTTGACAGACAATTTTGTTACTGCTTGAATAACTACTGCTCACTTGTGCTCAATTATCCATTATTCTTATTGGTAGTAGTTCAAAGTTTTATATTATTTCATGATTGCAATTTTTTTATTATAACAAGTAGAGTAAGTTCAAGAAGAACATATAAATAAATGTTGGACCACGTCTCTATTGTTGACTATTAATAATTCAATGGAAATAAAACCGTCAATATCAACAGTTAGGAAAACAATTTTAATTTTAATCGTCGAATTATCAAAATTAACAATTAAGATTAAATACTTCCGTCTCACAAAAACATAACGTGCCTCTCGATCTTAATTCATAACAAGTATATTTGACAGTAATATATAATCTTCAGCAAATAAAATTAGTTTGCTAAAAAATTCCATATCATCATGTTACTGTAGTAAAAGTGATATATGTTACAGTTGAATCCAACTATTAAAACTTTTAACGCATCAGTTGAACATCAGCACACCAGCTAGCCTCTGTCGACCATCTGAATTAACTTTTCATGATAAATCTTTGACCTTTTCTGACCCACTTGATCATTTAAGAAGAAGAATAGTAAACATTAGAAACTGACTAATGGACAAGAATGTTCAGAGCATGTTCCACTTGCCATCCTGGAACCATCCAAATCCTCATCTTACATAAATAGAGCAGACACTCAACCTAATTGCAGCATCATTCAATCTCAGGCACTTCACTTGCAAAGAACTTGCACTGCACAAAACAAATACTACAACTCATGGGAATTCGACGGGTCCTGCGTAAAACTCTTTCAGTAAGTTCTGCCGATGATGTCCCAAAAGGCCACTTTGCAGTGTATATTGGAATGAACCATCGGAGATTTTTAGTCCCTACAAAATACTTAACCCAACCGGCTTTTCAGCAGTTGCTCCGACAAGCTGAGGAAGAATTTGAATTCTATTACCCAACCCGCGGACTAATTATTCCGTGCAGTGAAGACGAGTTTATTGAACTTATTTCTTCCTTGAGCTGATACTGAGAGCTGTACAGAGACAAGCCTTGCACGGAGTATATTGTTTAGGACATACAAATTCTTTAAATGGACCTTAGTCTTCCGGCCTTTGAGGAGGAACATTAGTCTGTTTATACACTGATGCAATCGTTTAGATTAGCTTCAGGCTTCAGGCTTCAGGCTTCCCTAACATCATAAAGATTTTTTCATTAACTAGATTCACCATTTATATCCAACATTATTGTATGCATTTTCTACAAATGTAATGTGACATTTCAGAAGTTTGAAGCTCTATTTCCAATAAAAATTGAGCTTTTTGACTTGTTTGGTTGACGCAATGACCTCCAACATGTTAGGAAGATACCACTAACATAAGACTTCACCCTTATAACAGAGCTTTACCAGGTAATAATCAGAGCAAATGTTTTTCTTAAATAGAGCGAAACAGAACAGATGAGGTTGTGATCAGTAAAATGTATTTGATTGAAAGAAAAATGTCAATACAAAAAGTTATCTAAAAGCATCAAAACCAAGGAACAGAGCAAAGGTCTTTTTATGATTGCACTGCTTGAATATCCATGTTTAAGCCACAAGGGTGCTTGCGGTGGTTGATTCACTGCAAAACAAAATACATTTCATAATGAGAGTACAGTCACTACAAAGTACAGAAATAACGCTCAGTGCAAAATAAATGTAAGGTGTTGAATGTGAGGTATCTCAGCAGATGCGGTAAGCAAAAAAGACTAAGATTCCAAGCTTACTATTTCCAGGTGGGTGGAAGCTTCTTGGTCTTCTTGTAATAACGAGCAAGGCGGTGGATTCTGCTTTCAACCAAAATCAACCTAAATTTAGAGTCCTTGTCCTTCCTGTTCCTTTCCAAATGCTTTCTGATAGCAACTGCCTTCTTAATGAGATGGTACAGATCCTCTGGTATCTCAGGTGCAAGCCCTACAAATTTCACACATATATAACCGAAAAGTTAACAAAACCAGCAAACTGAAATGATGAATTATCAAAAAACTCATATAACATGTTTTAAGAAACCACAATATCGAATTATCAAGGAAACTAAAATGACTTGCAGAATAACATTAAAATTGCAGTTACCATGAGCCTTGAGGATACGCAAGACTTTGCTACCAGTGACACTCTTCACTTGAGCAATGCCATGAGAATCACGAAGAAGCACACCAATTTGAGATGGTGTCTGCCCTTTCTTTGCTAACTTACAAATGTTGTCCTCAACCTGGATTGTATAAAAATAACAACCGGATTAGAACACAAAGCACATATACTGGAGCATACGTATATTCACATCACACACCAAACCAACATAGAACAACAGCAAGATATAAATGAAAGTAAACAACAATGTGCAGAATCTTAATAAACTCAACAGCATCATTAGCTGCAGTACAAAACTACAAAGCATCAATACATGATACATAAAATAGGAAACCACTCAATGAAAAGACTGGATTTTGGCACAGTTGACTTACATCTTGGGTAGAGATCTTGAGCCAGCTTGGAGGCGTCCTCTTGTAGGGCAAAGCAGAGGCTGAGATACCCTTTCTGCAAATCCGAATTCAAACAAAATGCAATCAATCAGGCACGAATTAAATACACCAGAAAATATATATTTGATGGATGTCGGAAAGGGACGAACCCTCGACTGTGCATACGACCCATGACTGCAGCGGATTGAAGCTCTCGGAGTTGTTGCTGCGGTCGGAAGATGCGAAACCCTAATACGAGGTTGACGAAGCTAAGGTCGTTTTATCATACAGCCCAAATCTGTCTCAGTTTGGGCCTAATGGGCTTTCAGCAGCCCGCTAACTGGTAAGGACTCTGTTCCTAAGCTATATGCACCTGATAATTTTAGTGTACACTAGATAAAAATTTTCAAATATAAATTTGTGTGAAATCATATATATATATATATATATTAAAAGGGAAGTATAATTGGACACGTGTCGTCATGTGAGCGATCCTATGTGTCATTTTTTTTAGAATTTTGAATTTTTTTCCCTTTTTTCTGATAGGCTGGCTTTTTTTTAATAATAATATTTTTAAATTCATATATTCATATATATATTAGAAGGGAAGTATGATTGGACACGTGTCGTCATGTGGGCGATTTGGCCTATGTGTCATTTTTTTAGAATTTAGAATTTTTTTCCCTTTTTCTGATTGGCTGACTTTTTTTTAATAATAATATTTTTAAAACATGGAGGACTGAACTGTAAAAACTTATCTAATCATATATATATTAAAAGGGAAGTATGTTTGGACACGGCCTATGTGTCATTTGTTTAGAATTTTGAATTTTTTTCCTCTTTTTCTGATTGGCTGGCTTTTTTTAATAATAATATTTTTAAATTTAGGCAACCAATTTTTAAATCTATGCTACAATGCTTCTAGCTTGATCTTTAACTCTCGATCTACCACCTCCCTTGACTTCGTGTCTTCAAATCCCTAGAAATCCTGCTTTAAAATAATATAATAGAAAAAAGTATAGTATGTAACTATTTATATTGATTAGAAAAGTTTAGCTACAGAACGACAACCACCGGGCACCGGCTACATATAAAATCGATCGACACGACATCGAAACGACTAAGACGACGACTGTTGAATAGCTATTATTAGATACTCTCAGAATAGGAAATAACTAAAATAGGTAAAGTGCACATTCGGTGCATCATATTTAATTCCTTTCAATCATCCACTGTAAATCCCTATATAAGGGAATGTTTGTTATCTATCAAAATATAAAATAATATTTTACCTTTCTTGTCTTTTATCTACGACCACCGGGCACCGGCGACATATCGACACGAACAGAAAACAGACACCTAAACGTCTAAACAATTTAAATCTCTTTCCTCCGCGAATCCAGTTCATCCAGTTTCTCCTGTACCATCTCTCTCTGAGGCGCAGCTCCTCCTCCTTCAGTTTCAACCTGTTTTCTCTATTCTCCAAATCGGCATTCTTCATTGCTTGCTCCACCGTTACAGTCGTTGCTGCTTCGACTGCAGCTCCCGCAACCTTTTCAATGCTCCATTTGAAAAATCCTTCAAGTAGATTATCTAGGGATGCACATTCTGGATCGAGACCGCCACACGTGTCGTCATGTGAGCGATTTGGCCTATGTGTCATTTTTTTAGAATTTTGAATTTTTTTCCCTTTTTTCTGATTGGCTGGCTTTTTTTTAATAATAATATTTTTAAAACATGGAGGATTGAACTGTAAAAACTTATCTAATCATATATATAGAGATTTACTCTGGTGGATCCACTACTATTTGGTGGATCCATGAGTCCAACTATTAGCCATTGGATGGTAGAAAATCAATGGTTATCTATAGTCCACGTGTCCCACTATTTTTCAATTGAAATGCAACTAAAGGGTAATATGGGAATAGTTAGCATGTTAATTAGTTTAGTTAGCATTTAATGCATGATGTGATGTTTACAACCCTCTCTCCTTAATCAATGTTTACAACCCTCTCTTCATTTAATGCAATGTGATGTTTACAACCCTCTCTCCTTAATCAACCCTTCTCTCATTTTCATTATGTCATTTTTTTCATTCCCTCCACCATTTTCATACCTCAAGCTTTTAGAATTTCAAGTTTTATCATAATCTCCTTAATCAACTCCGACCCATATTCTCAATCCATCTCAACCCATTCTCACCCGTTTACTTATAAACCCATCTCAACCCATTCTCACCCGTTTAACTGTTGAACCTCACATGTGATTTCTACATTTTAACTGCTGCACCTCACATGTGCACCTTACTATTGCACTTCGTAGTTGCATTCCATAGTTGCATTTTACATGTGCATTTCACACATGCATTTTGATCTTGCATTTTGCAGTTGCATTTTAGAGTTGCATTAGGGGTACAATTGTGTTCCATGTTCATTGTATATATTGCTATTTTTGTATAAATTTAATATGTTTCCGTGCTTTTAAGTTGGCTAAATAAATGGCTAGTGAACGTTCAGAGCAATGTGCTGATGCAAAACCATTAGAAATTGTATTTTACTTGCAAATCACATTTTAGAGTTGCATTAAAGCTACAATTGTGTTCCATGTTCATTGTGTTGCTTTTACCGGCTTCGCAGTAATGTTTTCAGTATGATCTAACAAATGCAATTACAAATTACAAATTGATTTCCTTGTATAAGGCTTCGCAGTAATCAAATTACAAATTATGATCTAACAAATGCAATCAAAATGCATCAATAAAAAACAAATTACAAATTAATTTCACGCTACACCAGATTCGGATCCTAAAACATATGACAAGTGTACAAGACACATTACATGCATGAATGAATGAGCCATATTGATCGATCATGCTGATGCACTTCCCAAGGTGGCAAACACAGCAAGAAGAACACCTGCGTAAACAAACAAACATTAAATATCTCAGCTTTACGAACAAACAACATAATACACATTAGGTAACCATAAAAGCAATAATCAATAAACATCAGAGTAATAGTCAAAAGATTGAGAAAGGGGTAGTGATCAAATCAATGAAACAAAATGCAATTATATACACAATTTCATACAAACAGATAACCATGAATGCAACACCAAAATGCAACAATAAAATGCAAAACTTAAATGCAAGAGCTAAAATCAAACTATAAAATCGGCAACTTCTATTTAAAATGGATTTATCATATGCAACTATAAAATGCAACGATAAAATGCAACAATGCTATAAAATGCAACTATAAAATGCAACGATAAAATGCAACTATAAAATGCAACTATAAAATGCAACTTCAAACACAAGGACAGAATTCACGTCAAATATCCACCTAACACACTCACCCTTCAAAACGAAATGCAACACCAAAATGCAACCTAAAATGCAACACCAAAATACAACCAAGCTCAGATGACAACATTCATTTACATAATTCAACAAGCGAAAGTTTGAATCTTTCAACCAATGTTACTGACCAGTAAACCCCATAGTCAAATTCAGAGCAGAAATCATACAAATCTCCTATTCTCAAATTCAGAATCAATAAACACCCAAAGTCAACCCAATTTACACAGCTCAACACAAAATCATACTATATACTCACTTCAAATTCCCCCAATATCGAATTCTTCACATAATCTACACACAAAAATCCTTCCCAGAACACAACAAAGGGAAAGAAAGTCATACCATTCAGAACAGAAACCACCAATACCATTGACAACATCTGAGCCAAAACCCTCCGAGCCTCCATTAATCAAAACTCAACCTCACCCTCCACTCAACACTAACTCAATTTAAATCTCATCAACTCCAGCAAACTCAGAGTGGATCCAGATCCAGATCCAGATCCCAATCTCCATCTCCATCTCCATCATCTACGGTCTCCCTCTTGGTTTTGTACTCTCAGCCTCCCTCTTGGTTTTCCTCTCTCAGCCTTTTGTATTCTCAGCCTCTCCCCCGTTGCGTCGCTGCGTCTGGAGATGGGTTTCAAAGTGATGAATTGGGTGAGAAGGTGAGAGAAGATGAGAAGGTGAGAAGTGATAGAAAGGAGTTTCTCACATAAATGACCTAACTACCCTCATCCCATTAAAATTCAGTCCATTGCTAACCAAACTAATTTTGAACTCCCTCACACGTGTCACAATTCTAACAATCCGATATATCAAACGTATGGTCCAGATCTGAACTCATGGATCCACCAAATAGTAGTGGATCCACCAGAGACGCCCTCCATATATATATTAAAAGGGAAGTATGATTGGACACGTGTCGTCATGTGAGCGAAACTGTAAAAACTTATCTAATCATATATATATTAAAAGGGAAGTATGATTGCACACGTGTCGTCATGTGAGCGATTTGGCCTATGTGTCATTTTTTTTAGAATTTTGAATTTTTTTTCTCTTTTTTCTGATTGGCTGGATTTTTTTAATAATAATATTTTTAAAACATGGAGGACTGAACTGTAAAAACTTATCTAATCATATATATATTAAAAGGGAAGTATGATTGAACACGTGTCGTCATGTGAGCGATTTGGCCTATGTGTCATTTGTTTAGAATTTTGAATTTTTTTTCCCTTTTTCTGATTGGCTGGCTTTTTTTAATAATAATATTTTTAAATTTAGGCAACCAATTTTTAAATCTATGCTACAATGCTTCTATCTGATTTTTAACTCTCGATCTACCACCTCCCTTGACTTCGTGTCTTCAAATCCCTAGAAATCCTGCTTTAAAATAATATAATAGAAAAAAGTATAGTATGTAACTATCAACAACATATTTGTGAGAAATATGTTTGATGGTTTTAGTAACATTATACGTGACAAATTTTAAGTAATATGTTACACATCACTAACACTCACACTGGGAAATATATTTATTATAAATATGATCATTAGTTGTGTTCACTTCAGGTTTCAGAAGAGACGCATCGAGTTGTGATCATTTAGGGCTGCCGTAGCGTATGTTTATATCAATAGTTATTATCCATAATCTAATTTTCTTTGGTGGATCAAGGCATTTCTTGTAATCTTTGAAATGACTATAATGAAGATAAGTGGACTATAGAGTATAGATCAAAGTTGACGTTATTGCACTTGTGGCCAGCTTTGAAATAGATGCTCACAATTTTACTTGTATTAATTATGAGAGGGGATTAATTCTTAGCAATTAGTTGTGGTCAGTTAATGTTTGATGAGTTTTATAACATTCAAAATTTATTTGAGTTTTTTTCATCCAAAAAACAATATACAATTATCCAATAGCATTCTTGTAAATAAAATATATTAGACCAATAGGAAAAGGTTCAAGGAAAACCAATACATTTATGTGAGATGGAAAAATCATCTCTACCGTTGATTTTCATCAATCCAACGATTAATATTGATAACCGTCACTCACCAACCGGCCCCGTATTTTTTGCTAATTCATTATGAGTTTAATTAAAAATTAATTTAATCTCAACCGCTAGATTAATCTAAATTGACGGTTGAGATTAAGTCTTTATGTCTCATAAAAATTTAATGTCCTTCTAAAACTCAACCCTAGACCAAATTTAAATGCCTATTCAGTATGAAAATTTACCTTGTATTATTAGCACATTAACTATTTTAAATAGTGGTTATCTATCAAATAAGTAGGCCTGATTTTGTGGAAACGGTTTCTTAAAATGGCATAAATATCACGACAATTTATTTAATCCATAAAATGATTATCGCTTTCTCTGAGGATTACTCATTATATAAATTTTTTAAAACTTACGTGGATTAAGGTAGTTTGGGGTTTTGTTTAGAAGTATAATCCCGCTTTATTTTTATTTAATCCCGCTATATTTTTATTTATTCCCGCTTTTTATTCCTTAATTGTGTCAATCAATACACTGTGTATATATACTACTTCCTAATGTTGGTGTTTCTAGCAGTTACTTCTTTTTGTGAACTGAATCATCCATGGCTGACTTAGGAGTTTTCACATCAACCATGCTTCTCTCTCGATTGTATATACGGAGACTTTCAATTTTCAGGATTTTCTATTAATCCTTCACACAGCTTTATCAGGTTTGTTTGGTGTATCTTTGAGTCAGATTTTTATGCTTCTTCTCGCAACTCTCTAAAGCTACTGTAACTTATCTTTTTAGTCTATGAAAACATTGTAGGTTCTGACAACAAGAAAGAAGTTATCAACTTGATGATTAAAACATTGAAGAGTACAGATTCAGGAATTCAAAATTCATTTAAGGTAGCTTGGTTGTTATTAGTTTTATTTTAATTTTAATTTTTATTCTAACAATTTTTTTTGAAATATAGGAAAAAGAACTCAGTGAGCGACGATTGCTTCAACTTTCGCCAATAATAATATGGAAGATTCGGACTAGATGCAACATGATCTCTTTACTTTCTAATGCAATTTATTTTGTTATTGTCGAACCAAATTATTCTTGAGTTTTAAATAGGCTTAGTTTTGTTTTTGTGTGTGTGACTTTATACTGTTATATTCAAATAGATTCAATACAATCTTAAATTATCGCCAAACATTTTTATTGTCATATTTATTTTATCATAGAACTAATATTTGAAACGTCATAAGAAAATAATTATTAAAAGGATTCAAATTTACGGATTTTAGTTGTTAATAAGTTGAGGGCATATCAGTAATTGTAATAAAAGGTCCTAAATGTAATTTTACAAACAGGATCATATATCAACAGATTTTTGACATAAACAAGTGGAGGGTATATTAGTAATTTGAAAAAAATTAATTAAAATAAATTATCATTACATAAACAGATTAAATGTTGATATAAAAAGATTTTACATGTTTTCTATTTACATGATCAACGAAAATCTATTGTATATAATTTTCAAATCTGTTGTTAAATTATAAAGGGTTTATTTGTAATTTTACATTTGAATATATTTATCAACAAAGCGCTAAATCAACAATTTGTGCGTTGATAATTGTAAGATTTTATGTAATTTTAAAAGATGCAACCAACGGACATATTTGTAGCAAATAAACCAAATTCCAACGGATATGTTAAAATCTGCAGCGATATAAACAACGGACTACCAACATAAAAGTCTGTTGAATTTATATACAATAGCGACAGATTCTATATAAGATCAACAGAAAAAAACATTGATATTGATGTTTCCTCCACCACAATCCCTCAACTCTATTTTCTTGATGAGATGTTTCCATCAAATTACGGTGTCAAGAATATTTATTCCTCCACCATGGGTTTGAGATGAGTTTTACCCTCACTCATTTATCAATAGAAGATGTACATTCCTTCTATATGGTTTTACATGGCTACGGTGTCGAGAAGATTAATTTCTCCACCACAGTTGAATTACCAATTACCTGGCAGATGCTTTCTCGATTTCAAAACAATCTGAATCGAGTTAAATGCGATTCGCATTGAGGGGGAGTGTTGAATAGCTATTATTAGATATTCTCAGAATAGGAAATAACCAAAAATAGGTAAAGTGCACATTCGGTGCATCATATTTAATTCCTTTCAATCATCCACTGTAAATCCCTATATAAGGGAAGGTTTGTTATCTATCAAAATATAGAATAATATTTTACCTTTCTTGTCTTTTATCTACGACCACCGGGCACCGGCGACATATCGACACGAACAGAAAACCGACACCTAAACGTCTAAACAATTTAAATCTCTTTCCTCCGCGAATCCAGTTCATCCAGTTTCTCCTGTACCATCTGCTCTCTGAGGCGCAGCTCCTCCTCCTTCAGTTTCAACCTGTTTTCTCTATTCTCCAAATCGGCATTCTTCATTGCTTGCTCCACCGTTACAGTCGTTGCTGCTTCGACTGCAGCTCCCGCAACCTTTTCAATGCTCCATTTGAAAAATCCTTCAAGTAGATTATCTAGGGATGCACATTCTGAATCGAGACCGCCAGACCGACTCGAACCGGACCAATTATTTGGGTCGGTCCTCGGTCCAGGAATTTTGAATTTTCGGGTTTCGGTCCGGTTCGGTCCAAACCCGTGGGGTTGTCGGTCCGGACCGACTGGACCGATTAATTAAATATAATAATTTATTATACAATATAATTAATTAAGAACCCGAACCGATTGATTAAATCGGTTTATGTCGGTTCAATTCAATTTTAACCGAACCTAATTTTCAAACTGAGCCAAAAGAGCTTCTCCTCCGGTCAAACCCTAAACAGAAAGCCGAATCGGCGGACAAAGCCTCTTTCTGCCGTCAACAAGCCAAGGTCCGTTACTCTCAAGAACCATATTCGTTCCGCTGAGCGCATACTTCGCAAGGTAATAATTCGTTTGCTTTGGTGCTTCTTATTTCATCTGATTACAACTTGTTTCATTTGATTTTTGATGTTATTGTATTGATGCTGATTTTTCATGATCTGGGTCGATTTCGGTTTGACTGGATCTGAGGTTGGTTGTAAACTGGTAATTGTAAGACACCCAGGTTTCTATGATGAGCTATTTTTTTTTTTTTGGTGATTGACATGTGATTTAGTATTTGGAATGTGTGTGGTTTGGAGAATATGGTGCTTGTGGTCAGATACAAATTTGGCATGATGAAAAGGGGGTAAAGGAATGTTTTTATTATGTTTTGTTGGCATCTGATCTGCTGATTTGATCAGTAGCTTTTGAAGGTGACTTCTTTGTATCCTGGTGTCTTTTTTCTGTTGTCTTCCTGCAATTGTTTGTTTTTACATTACTAGAAATTTGTCGAACATAAGTGTTCAAATGCTGGTCTGTCGAAAAATGACTTGTTTATTTTTTTTCTTACAAATGTCAGCATCTCATTTTTGTTCTTAATAAGCAACAGGAGCTGCATGATCGTTGATGGAATTATCAGCAAAAGTATCGTGCAATGTAATTATCTACAATGTTTATCTTCTGACGTGCTAGTTTATGCTTTGAGTTCAGATTCGAGACGAATATGCTTACAATGTAAGTTTTTGTATTTGTTTTAACTTTTATGTTCATATTTGTCCAATGTAGATGATAAATGTCGGGAGTGGAACCGAAGAAGAAATTTCTCAAAATCCTGAACATGTTGAAGGAGCTAGTGTAGACAACTCGCAAATGAATTCTGAGATGCAATCAGTTACAAGGAAAGGGCCGAAAAAGAGAGTTTTGGGTTTTTATGAGGAATACTTAGATGAAAAAACCGCAAGCGAGCTAAGTGCGTTCATTGTGGCACAACCTATGCTGCTGACCCCAAAGCGAATGGAACAAAAAAATTGGGAAAACATTTCAAGGAATGTGACAAGAATCCTTTGAATGAAGGAAAGGGAAAACAAACTCAGCTTGTCTTTGATGATATGGGCGATAATAGTGCGCAAATGAAAACTTGGACTTTTGATGGTGTTGCTGCTAGAGAATCTATTGTTATGATGGTGATTAGAGATGAGATGTCATTTAAAATACTGATGGATTCGTCTGGGTGTTGCTATCTGCAGCCCCGTATGGACTTTGATTCACTAAGTCATTTGGGAAAAGTATTTCTTGTTTTGGATGATATAAGAAATCCTTGTTTTGAATGAAAAGAGGATTTCTTGCTTTTGATGAATTATTTACCCTACCAGTCGAATTGTACTAGTTATTTTGAGGATGTATTGTTTTCTGATATTGTCGCAAGGTTTAGTATGCATCTTTTTTGATTCTAGCTTGAAGAACGAAACATAAATATGTGATGTCTAGTTTATGTTGCACATGTCTTTGTTAAATTCAATTCTAAGCATCTTAGAACAAAAAAAAATTATAAATGTGGGGAAGAAGTCGATTTATTCGGTCCGGACCGAAACCCGACGGATCTGGACCGGACTGTTAGGTTTCGGTCCGGGTCGGTCTTCGGTCCAGACTTCCCAAAAAAATCGATCTTTCCGTCCGGCATGACCCGACAAAAATCGGTCCGGTCCGGGTCGGTCCGGACCGATGTGCATCCCTAAGATTATCCATGTTACAAGTTACAACTGAATAAGATCATATATATATTAAAAGGGATGTACGATTGGACACATGTCGTCGTGTGAGCGATTTGGCCTATGTGTCATTTTTTTAGAATTTAGAATTCTTTTTCCCTTTTTTCTGATTGGCTGGCTTTTTTTTGAATAATAATCATATATATATTAAAAGGGATGTATGATTGGACACGTGTCGTCGTGTGAGCGATTTGGCCTATGTGTCATTTTTTTAGAATTTTGAATTTTTTTTCCTTTTTTCTGATTGGCTGGCTCTTTTTTTGAATAATAATATTTTTAAAACATGGAGGACTGAACTGTAAAAACTTATCTAATTTTTTAAAATTGGTTGCCTAAATTTAAAATTGGTTGCATACAAATTCAATTAAAAGGGATGTATGATTGGACACGTGTCGTCGTGTGAGCGATTTGGCCTATGTGTCATTTTTTTAGAATTTTAAATTTTTTTTCCTTTTTTCTGATTGGCTGGCTCTTTTTTTGAATAATAATATTTTTAAAACATGGAGGACTGAACTGTAAAAACTTATCTAATTTTTTAAAATTGGTTGCCTAAATTTAAAATTGGTTGCACACAAATTCAAAATTCGTTGCAAACAAATTTAAAATTGATTGCACACAAATTTAAAATTGGTCGCATACAAATTTAAAATTGGTTGCACACAAATTTAAAATTGGACGCAAATATGGAAATAAAAGTCGGAGCTGCAATATAAAATATCCTTATACGCAAATATGGAAATAAAAGTCCCTTAATTTCTCTAATTGTTGTGAATTTCTTAGGTTCCGCATTCTAATTCAAAATTTTATTTAAACCGGTCAAACCAGAATTTTAAACATGAAAGCATCAAAATAAATGAAAATCAACACATTATGTTGACAAATTTAATTTGGAATGATATAATCATGAGCTGCAATATAAAATATCCTCATACGCAAATATGGAAATAAAAGTCCCTTAATTTCTCTAATTGTTGTGATTTTCTTAAGTTCCGCATTCTATTTCAAAATTTTATTTAAACCGGTCAAATTAAAAATCATATCATTATATATATAGAGGGCGTCTCTGGTGGGTCTGGTACTATTTGGTGAGTCTGTGAGTCCAGATCTGGACCTTACATTTCATAGATCGAATTGATTGGATTGTGACACCTGTCACCTTTGTTTAAATTTAGTTTGGTTAGGAATGAATTGGGAGTTAATGTGCTGAGGGTAGTTTGGTCTTTGTGTCATCTCTCACCTTCTCACACCTCGCTCCTCTGACACCTCTCACCCGCTCCTCTGTGTAGTCTCTCACCTTCTCACCTAACCCTAGTACGAAGCCAGTCGCATTGGTGTATTCGGTTTCGATTACTTCTCGCTGATTTCATACACTTGATCCGGTGTGTCGGCTCGGATCTGTGAGTTGGAGAGTCCGATCGGATCGGAGCGGAGCTTCTGCATTACCGAGTTTGGTGAGTTTTTTGTTGATTTTGCTGCGTACGTGCGTGTTGGAGTGGTTTAGATTTTTAGATTTTGTGTGTGTTTAATTTTGTTGTGGTGGTTTAGGGCTGGATCGAGTAAGAGTGGAGTGGAGTGTGGTTGGTTAGGGTTTGGTGTTGGATTTGTTTGATTGGTGTGGTATGCAATGATGGAAGGAAGAGTGGAGGCTGGTGTGGTGTCGGTGGAGGTGAATAGTGGAATTGAGGAGTTGGAATTGAAGGTTGTGAATGAGGTGGAGTCTGGATCAGAGTTTGATGGGAAAGGGGATGTGAATAATGAGGTGGTTAACAATGATGTAGTGAACAAAGATATTTTGGATAATGAAGAGGATGAGGCTGATAGTTCTTATGTTTTGGTGAGTGGTAGTGATATGATGGTAGAAGACGCAGCCGAGAGAGGGAATGTGAATGAGGTTTCAGTTGAACTAAGCGGGAGTGAGGTTTTGGGGGTGTCTGGGATTAAAGGGGACGAGGTTGAGGGTTTCGATGGGGGCAGAAAGCTGAGGATAAGGAGGATCATCCTGTAGATAATGGGATTTTGTTGTTGAGTAATGATTCGGAGGCGAGTCATGTCGGTGAATGTATTGAGGATGAAATGCTGACAGGCATGGTTGAAGAAATTGAAATGGTTGATGAGGAAGCTGAGCAGGGTGAAGATGGAAACACCTTAGAGGCTAACGAAACCGTTGAGGTTGAGTCATCGAATAAGCTGGAAGATGTACAGAAAACTGAAAATGTCACACCCATCAACCATGAGATTATATCAGAACAAATTAATAATCGCAACACTGTTGAAAATGGGGATGCAGAAGAGAGGGATATGAAGCCGGAGACATTTGCTAGTCTTGTTTCGCCCATTCTGTATGAGAAAAGGTAGTTGCAGATGTAATATCTGATTTGCACGTTGTAATGTGTTTCTTCTGTTTAACAAAATTAAAATTTGAAATTATGTTTGATTCCTGTAATGGGAGATTGAACAAGGTGTCTGTTGATGGTTATTTGTAGATTTGGGCCGTATTTCTGCCAACGAATTGGATTGCAACTAGTTTTGGTCGCTGATCTGCTATTGGTCTCTCATGGTTGTTGTGACAGCTAGTGCAAGAGGGAACTTTGGAGGTAGCAAGGAAAATGGATTTGCCGATGTGTCTATGGGTTATAAATCAGAATATAAAGTTGCACCCGAAAGTTCAAGGTTAGTAAATAGTAAATAGCATCTGTAGTCCCATTCTGGTGTTGCATTTTGGTCGTACTGCATTTCGTTTTGAAGGGTGAGTATGTTAAGTGGAGATTTGACGTGAATTCTGTCATTGTGTTTGAAGTTGCATTTTATAGTTGCATTTTATAGTTGCATTTTGTAGTTGCATTTTATAGTTGCATATGATAAATGCATTTTATAGTTGCATATGATAAATGCATTTTAAAATAGAAGTTGCCGATTTTATAGTTTGATTTTAGCTCGTGCATTTAAGTTTTGCACTTTATCGTTGCATTTTGGTGTTGCATTCATGGTTATCTGTTTGTATGAAATTGTGTATATAATTGCATTTTGTTTCAGTGGTTATTACTCTGATGTTTATTGATTATTGCTTTCATGGTTACCTAATGTGTATTATGTTGTTTGTTCGTAAAGCTGAGATTTTTAATGTTTGTTTGTTTACGCAGGTGTTCTTCTTGCTGTGGTTGCCACCTTAGGAAGTGCATCAGCATGATCGATCAATATGGCTCATTCATTCATGCATGTAATGTGTCTTGTACACTTGTCATATGTTTTAGGATCCGGATCTGGTGTAGCGTGAAATTAATTTGTAATTTGTTTTTTATTAATGCATTTTGATTGCATTTGTTAGATTATAATTTGTAATTTGATTACTGCAAAGCCTGGTACAAGGAAATCAATTTGTAATTTGTAAATGCATTTGTTAGATCATACTGAAAACATTACTGTGAAGCCGGGTAAAAGCAACACAATGAACATGGAACACAATTGTAGCTTTAATGCAACTCTGAAATGCAACTGCAAAATGCAAGATCAAAATTCAAGTGTGAAATGCAGCACTTTATAGTTGCAACCTGTTACTGCAACTATTACTACACCTCTCCCCTGGTGCACCTACTGCTACACCCCCTGTTGGAACTTGTTGTTGCACCTACTTGTTGCAAGTTTTTACTACACTTTAGGAATAACTGATTTTAGGGCAGCGTCCTCATCTGTCAATACAATTGTAGGGGCTTTTCCCATACACCTAATGAAGGTTTCCAAAGATCCATGTGTACGACGAACTTATAACTTAGTGAACTTATTTTCTGCTCTGTATTGTTGCAATTTGTTATTGCACTTCCCTGTTCCAACTTGTTATTGCACTTTCATGTTGCAACTTGTAGTTGCATTTATTACTTGCATCCTGTAGTTTATTAGTTGCGCCTTGTAGTTGCATTTATTAGTTGCACCTTGTATTTGTATTTATTAGTTTATTACTTGCACCTTGTAGTTTATTAGTTGCACCTTGTAGTTGCATTTATTAGTTGCACCTTGTATTTGCAGTTCTATGTTAGTTTTTGGTTATCTGGTCGCGGAGTGACAATGCAACTATGAATTCTAAACTTGTTGTTGCAACTTGTTATTGCACTTCCATGTTGCAACTTGTTATTGCACTTCCCTGTTGCAACTTGTTATTGCACTTCCCTGTTGCAACTTGTAGTTGCAACTTGTAGTTGCAATAGTAAGGTGCACATGTGGGGTGCAACAGTTAAAATGCAGTTGAGTGTGGGATTATTTGGTTTACAAACGGGTTAGAATGGGTTGAGATTATGAAAATGGTGGGGAAATGAAAAGCTTAGATTATGAAAATGGTGGTATTGATTAAGGAGAGAGAGTTTGGATTATGAAAATGGTGGGGAAATGAAAAAGCTTAGAAACACTTTCGTCATTATCCATTGAATTCTAAAAACGGGTGAGGGTGATTGTTCGGTTAGTATGAGTTGAGATGGATTGAGATGGGTTTACAAGTAAACGGTGGAGAGTTGAGATGGATTTACAAGTAAACGGTGGAGAGTTGAGATGGGTTGAAATGGGTTGAGATGAATTGAGAATGAAAAAACTTGAACTTCTAAAAGCTTGAGGTATGAAAATGGTGGAGGGAAAATGACATTATGAAAATGAGAGAGGGGTCGGAGTTGATTAAGGAGGTTGAAATTTTAAAAGCTTGAGGTGTGAAAATGGTGAAAATGGTGGAGGGAATGAAATAATGACATTATTAAAATGAGAGAAGGGTTGATTAAGGAAGACATTGCATTAAATGAAGGTGAGAGAATGGTTGAAAACATCACATTGCATTTAATGATGCCATCTAATCAAGCTAACTAGACTAACTAAACTAACTAAAATCCTAACTATTCCCATATTACCCTTTAGTTTGACTAATAGGGACCATTCCTAACCATTGATTTAAAACCCATCTAATGGTCCATAGTTGGACTCATGGATCCACCAAATAGTGGTGGATCCACCAGATGGATTTCCTATATATATATCAAAAGGGATGTATGATTGGACACGTGTCGTCGTGTGAGCAATTTGGCCTATGTGTCATTTTTTTAGAATTTAGATTTCTTTTTTCTTTTTTCTGATTGGCTGACTTTTTTGAATAATAATATTTTTAAAATATGTAGGACTGAATTGTAAAAACTTTTAAAGATGTTGAGAATCTCTACTTCATACCACTAGAATTTTTTTAGAAGTAATTATTACATGTCACTCAACGAGAGTGTCCACGTAGGATTCTGATGAGTTGTCATCACCAGGTTAATTTGGAATATACCTAGAATATTCCTTTTCGTTTTTAATGCACTTAATTATGGTAACAAAAATATTTTGCTAAAATCTCTTCAATTTCGAAATTTTGTTACACGAAATCTCAATATCATGCTTTTCTAAAATTTGAAAATTAATGAATTCATCGCAAATTAATGAATGTCATCGTAAATCAAATGTCCATGTCCGTGAAACTCAATGATGTTTAGTAAATGCCGCACAGAAAAGTGATGAAGAATCTTTCCTTATTCCTATGTGCATTTATGAAAAGTTTTCCTAATCAATATTTCTTTACACTCAAATAAAACTGAATATATCAAATTTAAATTACTTAAAATTACTCAAAATATAACTTCACCCCGCACAAGGTGCGGGTAAATACCTAGTAGAGTATTAAAAGTTTTATGTTATTTTTCAAAATTAAACTTTAAAATACATCACTTTTGACGTTACAATAAATAATGAGGATTAAAATTGCAAGTCAGATGCGAATTTAATATAAAAGTATATTTGGAGAGGTCATGAAGATATACATTGTTTTTTTTGGAACTTCGATTTTGATGGCTAGTAGATTGGGACATGTACTATGTCATATATATGACGTGTGACGTGACGAAAAAGCCTACTTGTTTGAAAAATATATGAAAACATTATAAGATAGAGTTTTCATATGGAAAATGGGATGAAAATTTTCATGTTTACAATATTCTTTATAGGGTTAAGATCAAGAGACACTGTATATTTTGCAAGAAAGAATGACACAACCTGAGTCGTTGATTTAATTAATCTAATGGTTGAGAAGTTTATCTTTTTTAAAATGGATGGTTGAATTTGTAAAAAATACGGACACTTAGATGTGACAGTTATTTTTTAATTAAATATTATGAGTTGAATTATTAAAAATCAATGATAGAAATTATGTTTCGTCTTACCAAAAATTAAATGTCTTCCTTCAACTTTACTCTAAATAAAAATCATACGAGAAGTTTGAGATTGACACTTCAATTTAGTGAGATATAAGAATATTATTGAGAGACTGTATCATTTGGATTCATTAATTTTGATGGACTTGTGAATCTCACTCTGCATCTGTTGATTGCATTTTATCAATACATCAAATTGTGATAACACATTAATGAAACATGTGAGTTGCATATATTTTGCACGTGACATGCACATGACAAATGCAATGACATGGTGCAATCTCCGTTATTAATAAAATGCAAACAACGAATGCAAAACGGAGTTCACGACTCCACCAAAATAAATAGATTCACTTGATACAACTTCATATTATTTATAAAATTGATTTTCTATAATTTAACTCTGATGTTGCCGATTTATCATGCATTATTAATCCCTAGAGTTTTATCATGACTTTTTCTTCTGTAATTAACCTTCACGTACAATCTTGCACCGTTTAAAGAAATTGAGTGACAAAGGTGCAAATCCAGAACTCGTTTAAGATTTTCGTAAGTAATATTAAGAGTTAAGAGGCTAAAGCCAATGAAGCATCTTGGTGCAATCTTAAACAATTTACATGTTCCTATTTTTATGGAAGGATGTTTTACACAGGTAAATCTCTCGGTATTTTAAACACTACCTCTTACCAATTGGCTACTGTTTTGATATTTACACATATTATTATTACACAATTTTACGCAATTTACACGGTATTTATACATACATCTGCAAACTCATACCCTATGATCTAACTACATAATTAGCCATCATCATCATCAGGAGAGCATGCTTTCTATATAACTACACCATTTCATGTGGAACAAGCATGTAAAGAGACTCACTGTCTTCCACCTTACACAAGAGCTTCTTCTCCTTGAGCAATTCCTCCTTCCATTTCCTGGTAACACTACCTATAAACTCCTCGATTCTCCCCCTCAAATCTCCGTGACTTTCTTCTTCTTCGTCACAATCCTCAGTATCAAAAGATTCATCATCAGCGTCATATGACACGCCATTAACATCATCCTCCTCTTCATCCCCTCGAATCTCAGACACACTCTTATCATCACCTTTGTCACCATACACCACTTCCTCTATCTTCCTTAAGAGATGGAGATTAGGCGTCACAACAAGGACCCCATCTGAGTCTAGCTCGGACTCAAAAGGGGGCTTTGAGGAGCTCCCATAGCTTATGATTACAATAATTATATGACAAAGTATGAAAACAAGCATTTTAGTTGATCTAGCCATCAAAACAGGATCATACGCCATGGAAAAGAGGGTGTGGTTTTTCGGGAGTGGGATTGTTGAGGAGACAAAGCCAAACACACCCAACATGGATAAATTGGTTGCGGAGAGTAGAAAATAAAATACCTTGGAAACTAAAGCTTTGTACTTTTTCATACCCATATCCCAAACACTTGAAGCACAAAGAAAAAACTCCTAGCGTATCTATCTTCCTCAAAGTGTGGATGCAAAGATATTTGCTGGATGATTTATTTATAGTGGTGGGTAGAAGACATTAGCGACACAAAGTCCTGCAAAAAAACCATTAAAAAGTTAGAGAATGTCGACTAATTAAACGACCAAGTAAAAAAATGGCAGGTATAAGAACAGATGATGTGCATGTTTGTATATTTCGATAAATCAGAACTTCAGGAAGTTGGGAGGAAGGGGATCTAGTCAAGTCAATCATATACTTTAATCGAAGTTCTACGTCTAAAGATAGCTCATGTTGCATTTATATATGAAAGAAATGATAAAATAACTAACGATCGATTTCATGGAAATTAGCATGATAAATATAACAAGTAGAAACTCCAGTGCTGGACAAGAAGACAGAAAGTAAAATATTTTCGACCACAATAGTCTTTGAATATGTCAGCGATAGGGCACTATTTAAGCAGCTTGACAGTGAACGTAATGAATCCATGGCACCATGTCGATGAATAAATATATATCATGTGCAATGTGCTTAAGCTACTGCGGATAGAGACATTTAAAGTTTAAAACATGTACTTTCATACTATTTGAACCTGAGATCTTGATAATGTAAAAGCAGAGCAGACAATGAAACAATTAACGAAACATCCTAGAGTTGCATTTATTTTGAAATTTGAAGTAATTGAACATATAAACAGGTATAATCTTTTGAAAGTCGTAAAACTTGATAATTTTAGGATGAGCGCAGAAGATAGTTTGAATTGAACTCACCAGAAAATCAGTTAAGTTGGGCAGAAATCACCAGCTATTAGTTCGATAAAGCCCCACCACATGAAAGGCCACTCAGCCAGTCTTCCTGCTCCCATTTAAGTAGTGAAGGACAGATACATATAACAAAAACTGTGTCTTCGACAATAAGTTCCTCCACCATGAGCGATCCAATATAATCCCAACAACAGAAATTTTGACAGGAGTTGAAACAGACAAAGAAGTTAAACATAGTGATATGCTTAATAAATCGTAGCAAATATGTTCTACATCCTCATACTATACTACACTGTATCATCATATGAACACAACTTTCTCACAGCTCTTATAAATCAGTATTAGCAGCAGCCTTCCCTACTTTGACATCGGATATACAGGTCACCTGATAATATGCCTCTAAATTCACACAGAAGTTATTTCGGCAAACTGAAAACATCAAAGCAGGATTACCTTGATGTGGACTGCCAGGTTGACGCTCTTATCCAACTTGGAAATAAGGTCATCTCCATCAAGTATTATGTTGACAAAAAGATAAGCCAAATGGTGGTATATTCTTTACTCAAACACATCATATCAGAACCAGCCCAAGATAGCTAGGATGAAACCTACGGCTTAATCTTGTTAAACAAAAATGTATGGGAGTCTTGCGGGATTACAGAAGTACCTAGTGCTAGTACAACTGTATGATGCACACGAAGAGCTCAGGCGGGTTTAATCATACGCGCAGAACGTTCAACACCTTTGCTTTGGAGCTTTCGACTAACCCTAGGTATTTGTGCTTGATTTTGTTGTTTACGAGGTTTTTCACTTTTCTTATCAGTGATATTTTTGTATTGATGATGGGCTGCTGGCCAACATCTTTGCTCATGTTGAATTCTCGGAGAACAAGCTCAACATCTTTCGCTACACCTAATTCACCAAACCACCTAGCCAGAGTCTCTGACGTTTCCTTCCCAATAATGACACCTTCCTTCTCCAACTCTATCAGGAATCTCAGTGCCTCATTTAGTTTGTTCTCGTTCTTGTAAGCTGCTAAGACTAATGCTACACATTTATCATTAGGTTCCAAACCTACCCGTCTCATGTTTTCAAATGCACTGCGTCCCTTATGGGACTGACCAGCCAGACCATAAGCATTTATGAGGAGTCCACATTTTAACGTCGGGTATGATTGAGGCAATTTGTAAAGCATTAAACACTCTCTGGGCTCCTTCAGCATCTCCTCTCATGGAATACGCACGTAGCAGTGCTTTGTAGATTTCACTCCCTGCTCGAATTTCCTGTGCATCCATCTCTTTGACTAAAATTTCACCTTGCTCAAGCATTTCAGCCCTAATATATGCCATTATCATTGCACCATAAGTCCTGTTATCCAGTGGTTCGCCTAGCAGCTTAATCTTTCCGAACATCTCTTCTGCTTGCTTCAGTTGCCCAGCTTTGCTATACATATCTATCATTGCAGTCAGACTAATCTGATCACACATAAAGCCTCTACTGTTCATCACGTTCATCATATTCTCCGCATCTTGCAACCTATTTGCCTTTCCATATCCATGAATTATCTTTGTGTAGTCTCGTATATGAGGTTCAAAAGACTCTTCAAGAAGCGCAAGCTCTGCAACCTATTCATAATACAATCATTAGTCAGCAATACTTACGAAACCCCAAATTGTATGCCAACAGCCCCGAATTCATTTATAAAAAGCGAGAACGAATCTCCGACTCTTTGTTGAACATCATAAGAATACTTGAATAAAGCATATAAGAAACCATATGTGAAAAATAACACAACCTCAAAGTAAAGCGGGTGATCCAACTCTTTCAACTTCTTAAGAACCAAAAGCCAATCAGTCCTTCTAGGCTTCATAATCTTCGCCCAATTCGCCAAAATGTCCACCAAACTCCACCTTTCAGGACTAAAACAAATCACCTGCTTCAACACTGCCAAACATCTTTTACTCAATTTTGGCGAAAGCCTATCTATAACCTCTTTCTGTTCCTTAGTAACATCAGACCCAATTTCAATCCACCTCCATTTAGGTTTCCAATCTCTATCTTCCTCCCCTATCCCCTCCTCCCCGTTCCTAGTATTCAAAACCCTTAGTCTCCGCATCAGCTTAAATCCTTTAAAGATCGAATCTTTTTGCCAAAAAAAGGCTGTAGGTAAATGGGGTATCACTGGTTTGCTGAAATCGACGCTACTTAAGCTGAAGCATATCGTATGCGAATATGCCGGCGCCGACATGTTTTTTACTAAATTAGACAACCGCAGCGATCCGAGCTCCGAGCTTTGAGCTTTCAAGATAAGTCTCGCCACGACGAACGACGATTTCAACACAACGGCGTCGTTTCGAACCCAAGAAGACAGTTTTGTCAATTAACACATTTCCTTTCATTTTGACTTTTGGTCAAGTGCTTTAACTAAACATTTATTTCGCTATCAAAAAAATAAAACATTTATTTCCTTAGATGTCGATATAATAATAAAATTAATATATTTTTATAACTGAATAAAATTACACTGTAATTTTACAAATCGAAAACATAAGCAAACTTCTGTAAAAATAAAACAACAATTTTATAATAATTGCAAAAAATTCAGTATCAGTTTTTTATGGTCAAATAAAATCTAAAATATTCAATAAAAACAATACAGAATTACAGACAGTTTTTATATCCAAATTGAAGAACAAGAAATGAGAATTTGATTACTAATGTTGACTTTCAGTCACTACTTTATCATTAATTGAATTTGCTTATTTTAATTATTTATTTCATTCCCATTTCCACTCAAATATATAATAAAAAAACTCGATCTGACTTTCGCAGAACAACTCTTCGTCGCACCACCGGTATACGAAACTCCTCCGATCTCAATCGCCATTTCCACCTCCGTAAACTCCACTTCGTCATCTTTCCGATTCGTCACATTAACATCAAAATCGGTTACAAAAAAGTCTAATCGCCTTCCGAAGTGAAAATCGAGTGATGATTTAGCGCCGAATTTCGGTTACGGAAATCGCGTCGATCGGAATCTCAGATCTCAAATTACGGTCGAATTTAGTCGGGAATGGCTTCTTCGGAAGCCGGTTCCCGTTTAAGTCAAGTCGTAGCACCTGCGTTAGAGAAGATCATTAAAAATGCGTCGTGGAGGAAGCATTCGAAGTTAGGGATTGAGTGTAAGTATATACTTGAGAAGCTAGCGTCGCCTAATCCAGGATCTTTTTCACCGGAGCAGCAGGATGTGGATGTGCAGCAGCCGGTGTCTGTGCCGGGACCGTTGCATGATGGTGGAGCTGTGGAGTATACGCTTGGTGATTCGGAAGCGATTTTGAGTCCATTGATTGGTGCGTGTGGGTCTGGTGTTGTGAAGATTGTTGAGCCTGCGTTGAACTGTGTGCAGAAGTTGATTGCACACGGGTATTTGCGTGGTGAGGCGGATTCTAGTGGTGGAGAGGAAGGGAAATTGTTAGGGAGGTTAATTGATGGGGTTTGTAAGTGTAAGGAGCTGGGAGATGAGGGGATTGAGTTGTTTGTTTTGAAGACATTGTTGTCTGCTGTGACTTCGGTTACAATAAGAATACATGGGGATTGTTTGCTGCAGATTGTGAGGACTTGTTATGATATTTATTTAGAGGGTAAGAATATGGTTAATCAGACAACAGCAAAAGCTTCGTTGATACAGATGTTGGTTATTGTGTTTAGAAGAATGGAGGCAGATTCATCTACGGTTCCGATTCAGCCGATTGTAGTGGCGGAATTGATGGAACCAGCAGAGAAAAGTGAGGCTGTTTTTGTTCAAGGGTTCATTACCAAGATAATGCAGGACTTTGATGTGGTTATGAATCCAGCCACGCCTAGCAGTGCTTCCAACGGCGCTCATGATGGAGCATTTGAGACTAACACAGTTGAGACTACAAACCCTGCAGATTTATTGGATTCGACAGATAAGGATATGTTGGATGCAAAGTACTGGGAGATTAGCATGTACAAGACAGCATTGGAAGGCAGGAAAGGAGAATTAGCTGACGGGGAGGTAGAAAGGGATGATGATTTGGATGTTCAGATTGGTAATAAGTTGAGGAGGGATGCATTTTTGGTGTTTCGAGCACTATGTAAGCTCTCAATGAAGTCCCCGCCAAAAGAAGCCCTGGTTGATCCAAAACTGATGCGTGGGAAAATTGTTGCCCTAGAGCTTCTAAAGATATTATTGGAAAATGCTGGAGTTGTCTTCAGGACAAGTGACAGGTTCACCTTTTCTTTTCATTGGTTGCTTTGTTTCATTAGTGGCATTACTCATAGTGGTTACTCATGTTAATTATCACCTGTTTAATATTACAATTTACACCTGTAAAAGAATATGTAGTTTGATTCCAGTTTCACATAAATCAAATACATTTTTTACTGTTTGTTCCAGGACAACTACTGTTTGATTCCAGTCTTCAGCATATAAATTTGATTTGTGTTGAAATATTATCATATTGTCCTTCCTGTTTAGCTGCTCCTTAGACGCTGCTTATGAGCAATGAAGTGTTTCTGTATGTTAGCTGTTTTCTCCATTGCCACTATTTGATTCTTGAACCATATCCTCCTTACATTAAATTATAATACTTTGGTTGTTGTTTTTAATCAGGTTTTTGGGAGCAATAAGGCAGTACTTGTGTCTTTCCCTGCTGAAGAACAGTGCTTCAACTCTGATGATCATTTTCCAGCTTTCATGCTCGATTTTTATCAGTTTGGTTTCAAGGTTCAGGCCTGGTTTAAAAGCAGAAATTGGAGTGTTTTTTCCAATGATTGTCCTTCGAGTCCTAGAGAATGTTTCTCAACCTAATTTTCAGCAGAAGATGATAGTGCTGCGGTTTTTGGAGAAGCTCTGTAATGATTCGCAGATTTTGGTGGACATATTCATTAATTATGACTGCGATGTCAATTCGTCTAACATTTTTGAGAGGTACATCATTTACCCTGATAATCTGTTTTCCGTAGAGGTTGAGTTGTGATTGTAACCTATGACACCTCCATCCATGATTTCAGCTAGTGGTTTGTCTGACTTGTGTCATCTGATAATGGGCAGGATGGTAAATGGTCTGCTAAAAACTGCTCAGGGGGTGCCCTCTGGAACTGCAACTCCATTATTACCTCCTCAAGAGGCTACTTTGAAACTTGAAGCTATGAAGATCTTGGTTGCTATTCTGCGATCAATGGGGGACTGGATGAATAAACAGTTACGTATTCCTGATGCTCAATCTCCCAAGAAACCTGCTGAAAATAGTGTAGAAACACAAAATTTGCCTGTTGAAAATGGCCATGAAGAATATTCGGTTGATGATTCCGATTCTCCTGTAGATTCTTCAAGCGAAGTTTCTGAAGTTGCAAACATTGAGCAACGTCGGGCCTACAAGCTCGAGCTTCAGGTAAAGCGTTGTATGCTCGTAGTTAATATATGATATATATGGAGTGAATTTCCTGTTAGCCTAGCAAATTTGATTGATAAACCTGGACGTTTGTTGTGTGGCAGGAAGGTATTTCGCTTTTCAACCGGAAACCAAAGAAAGGACTTGAATTTCTTATAAATGCTGATAAGGTAGGCAACTCACCAGAAGAAATAGCTACATTTCTCAAAAATGCATCAGGCTTGAGCAAGACCATGATTGGCGATTATTTGGGGGAAAGAGAAGAGATGTCATTAAAAGTGATGCATGCTTATGTTGAAGCATTTGATTTTCAAAGTATGGAATTTGATGAGGCAATACGGACATTTTTACTGGGATTTAGGTTGCCAGGCGAAGCGCAAAAGATTGACAGAATTATGGAGAAATTCGCTGAATGTTATTGTAAGTGCAATCCAAAAGTGTTTAGCAGTGCAGACACTGCCTATGTCCTTGCATACTCTGTGATTTTGCTCAATACAGATGCTCATAACCCCATGGTCAAGACAAAGGTACACTTAAAATAAATTTATTTTGCATGTTTTGTACATTGCCTTTATTCTTAATCTACATCTTGCAGATGTCCCCTGAAGATTTCATAAGAAACAATCGTGGCATTGACGATGGCAAAGATTTGCCAGAGGATTACCTAAGATCATTGTATGAAAGGATTACAAAAAATGAAATTAAGATGAAGGAAGATGATATGGCCACCCAACAGAGGCAACCAGTAAACTCAAGCAAAATTTCAGGCTTGGACAGTATATTGAACATTGTTATTCGCAAACGAGGAGAAGTCTACATGGAAACAAGTGATGATCTCATAAAGCATATGCAAGAACAGTTTAAAGAAAAAGCTCGGAAGTCAGAGTAAGTCCTGTCAAGTTACACATGATAATTTTACTGAAATTTGTTCAAGTTTAGCTCGTAATTATGAAGTATGCATTTTTATGAAATTATGGGGAGATTTTGTTATAGTTTGTCTACAAGTATTTCTGCTAGTATTAGCAAATGATTCGTTTAAAAGCTACCTAGTGATTAATATCTGGATTTGTAGGTCTGTATTTTATCCTGCTACCGACGTCGTCATCCTGAGGTTCATGGTTGAGGTATGTTGGGCTCCCATGCTGGTTGCCTTCAGTGTACCTCTTGATCAAAGTGAAGACGAAGTAGTAATTTCCCAATGTCTGTTGGGATTTCGTCATGCGGTTCACATTACTGCGGCCATGTCGATGAAGACTCATAGAGATGCTTTTGTGACCTCACTTGCAAAGTTTACTTCTCTCCACTCGCCGGCTGATATCAAACAAAAAAAATAGATGCTATCAAGGTTGGTTTAACATTTTGATCTCATCTATGTCAATGCAGCACACTATTGCTACATTGGTCGGTTGTTTGGTAAGTGCCAAAATTCGATGTTTTGCAGCACGGTTTTTTAATCATTTAAAACATGTAAGTGCCCTAAAATATCATAGTTGAATTTATAACCGGAAAAGCGAAAAATTTGTTCTCAATCCATTTTTGCATCGTTTCGCAGTTTATAAATTCAGTATAGTCCGCACCCTGTCATAGTTTGATTGAGAGTTCCAGTTAGACAAAAACAAGAAAATGTTTCGAATGCATTGTGCCTAGCAATCTTTACAGTTAGAGGACTTGCATTAGAGGAATAATTTAGTTTCTGGTTCTTGATATATCGTATTAAGTACATGTTGGTTGGATTTCACTAGGCAATATGTTTATCAACTGTCAGCATAATTTTATATGCATTAAAGTGTTGAATCTAACAGGATTAAACTTTTGCACTGCAGGCAATTGTTACCATTGCCGACGAAGATGGAAATTACTTGCAAGAAGCATGGGAACACATTTTGACTTGTGTTTCTAGATTTGAACATCTTCATCTATTGGGGGAAGGTTCCCCACCCGATGCTGCATTTTTTTCTCTTCCTCCCAATGGCCTTGACAAGTCAAAACAAGTCAAGTCCACCATTCTTCCTGTTTTGAAAAAGAAGGGGCCAGGGAAGATTCAATATGCAGCTGCCGCAGTAAGAAGGGGTTCTTATGATAGTCCTGGCAAGGGTGGCAATGCTTCAATTACTTCTGGGCAATGAATAATTTGGTCTCAAATTTGAATATGCTGGAGCAAGTTGGTGAGATGAGCCGCATATTTACAAGAAGTCAGAAATTAAACAGCGAGGCTATTATTGACTTCGTAAAGGCCTTATGCAAAGTTTCAATGGATGAACTGAAATCTCCAACTGATCCTCGGGTGTTCAGTCTCACAAAAATTGTTGAGATAGCGTATGACTTCTTTATTTTTCACCAAAATTGTGTCACCAGTCATGTTAGATTGGAAAACAACTCACTGTTTCATTTTCTTTTGACAACAGGCACTATAATATGAACCGCATTAGGCTCGTATGGTCAAGCATTTGGCAAGTGCTTTCTGATTTTTTTGTGACGATTGGCTGCTCTGAAAATCTGTCGATTGCCATTTTTGCTATGGATTCCTTACGTCAGTTATCAATGAAATTTTTAGAGCGGGAAGAACTGGTGAACTAATAATTTTCAGAACGAGTTCATGAAGCCATTTGTGGTTGTTATGCGTAAGAGTAGCGCTGTTGAGATCCGAGAGTTGATTATTCGTTGCGTCTCTCAGATGGTTTTATCCAGAGTTAATAATGTTAAATCGGGTTGGAAGAGTATGTTCATGGTAATGAAGCCCTTTTATGCCTTGTAAAATTTTGGCATTTTTGAGTAGCTTACTGTTTTGAATAGAATTCGTCACGTGTTGATCTAGCTTTCACTAGATTTATATTTTTCTTTTCTCATCCTTTCTTTTGCAGGTCTTTACAACAGCTGCATATGATGACCACAAGAATATTGTCCTCCTGGCCTTCGAAATCATCGAGAAAATAGTGCGGGATTATTTTGCATTCATAACTGAGACCGAAACAACCACATTCACAGATTGTGTTAATTGCTTAATTGCATTTACAAACAACCGGTTCAACAAAGATATTAGTCTTAATGCTATTGCCTTCTTGCAATTTTGTGCCACCAAACTAGCCGAAGAGGATATTGGCTCTGCCAAAAGAAAGGAAGAGTCTGGGGAGTTTCCAGATAGAGAAGACCACCTATATTTTTGGTTCCCATTGTTGGCAGGTATGTTTTTTAAAATCCACTGAACTCCCCTGCTGTATTTTCACTGCTGAGCTTTAAGCCTATTTAATACGGAATCTGTAAAGCGCAAACGTCCTTTTGTATATTTGCATCTACCATGAAAGCAATCTTTTGAGCCTGACATGTTTACCCTCACTTTGACAGGACTCTCCGAACTTAGTTTTGACCCAAGGATAGAAATTAGAGAGACTGCCTTACAGGTTCTGTTCGATACACTGAGAAATCATGGTCATAGATTCTCACTTTCTCTATGGGAAAGAGTCTTCGAGTCGGTTCTGTTCCCAATATTTGATTATGTTGCCAAGCCATACATCCTTCTGGTGGAAGCTCTCCTGAACATGTATCTAATGGGCTTGCCAGTGAACATGATCAAGATGGGTGGCTTTATGAGACTTGTACATTAGCTCTTCAACTGGTTGTAGACCTTTTTGTCAACTTCTACAGCACTGTGAATCCACTATTGAAAAGGGTGCTGTCCCTTTTGGTAAGCTTCATCAATAGGCCTCACCAAAGTCTTGCGGGTATTGGCATTGCTGCGTATGTGCGTTTGATGAACAATGCTGGTGACCTACTTTCCGATGAAAAATGGTTTGAAGTTGTATCATCTTTGAAGGAAGCTGCTAATGCAACACTTCCTGATTTTTCATACATTGTCTCTGGTGTTTATATGGTTAAGAGTCGTGAACAAGTTTTAGCCAGACAGATAAACAGTGACTCATCTCCATCAGATGAGGATCCTGGGAGTCTAATGACCCGTGGCCTGTATGATTCCATTTCTGACATCAAATGTCGAGCTGCAGTGCAACTCCTCCTGATTCAAGTAATTATCTCTTTCTCAAAAATATTGATATCGCAGGAGGTTCCTTAGATATAATATCCAGGTATATGACATTTTCATGTTTACTCTACAGGCTGTCATGGAGAATTACAACATGCATAGACCTAAGCTATCGGTGAAGAACACAATTGTTCTTTTCAAAGCCTTGCATGACATTGCAGCACATGCTCACAAGATAAATAGAGACGCCACCCTCCGCGCCAAGCTTCAAGAACTTAGCTCCATGACACAGATGCAAGATCCTCCACTGTTACGCTTAGAGAATGAATCCTACCAATCATGCCTAGCATTGCTGCAGAACATCCTGCACAAGCCCCCATCTGAGGAAGAGCCATCGGTAGAATCTTATCTTGTCGACCTTTGCAAAGAAGTCCTCCAAATGTACATAGAAACAGCATGCTCATTTCAAGCATCTGGCGAAAATCCCAAATGGAGAATCCCTATAGGCTCAGGTAAAAAGAGGGAACTAGCTGCAAGAGCCCCTCTTATCGTCAGTACCCTGCAAACTATATCATCACTGGGTGACGCCTCATTGGAAAAGAACCTGTCACGATTCTTCCCATTGCTTTCGAACCTGATTAGTTGCGAACATGGGTCAGGTGAGGTTCAAGTTGCTCTGAGTGAGATGCTAGCCACTTCAGTAGGGCCGATCTTGCTACGTTCTTGTTAGTTTCATATGTCATATAAACTCCCGAAATTCCCCAACTCTGCTACATGATCTTACAACAACAACATCGTCATCATACATGTTTTATACTTAAATTTAGTTACTGTTGTTTAACATGAGCAACAGTACGAGAATCGAGAGAAACATGCTTAGTTAAACCAGAAATGGGGGCTTCCGATTGTCACTGAGGTTCTTGTAAACGATCATTATACACTCCAGTCGCAATACTTGAGAAAGCTTCTAACGTGGTGGTGGTGTCTCTGCTCTGCAAAACTCCCATTATCGATATTGTCCTCACATACACTACACCATTCATTGTCTGCGGTACAGAAAGTGACAGCGATAGCGACAGCATGCGCAGTTATCAAACCTCGAAGACTCCAATTCACCACGTCATCATGTCGGTCTCCAAAAGACCACAACTGCAAAAGAAAGAAGTACTACAAATACAGGGTTGAGAAAGAGAGCCTTGGGACTTGAATCCTTTGACTGATGACTCCACTCGTCTCCTCGCCCACCCCCATCCTCGGTCCACTCGTCAGATTCCATTTAAACCCATCGAACCGATTGGTCCACCGGTCCAATTGCTGCCTCGTCCAAATCCAGTATTAAATAATTCTACACCGCTTTCTCTCATAATCCTCTGCTCTTAAGCTCCGATGGACGACCACCGCCAAACCCAAACCACCTCCGATGAAGACCAACCCAACAAAAGAAGCCGCCGTAAAACCAAACCCACTTCAAGCAAGCCACGAGGAAGACCCTACGGGTCAAAAAACAAACCAAAACCACCAATCATCATCACTCGCGAAAGCCCCAACACTCTAATCAACCACTTCCTAGAAATCCCACCCAACCACGACATCATCAAAACCCTAACAGACTTCACATCCACCCGTCAACGAGCCATCTGTATCCTCACCGCTTCTGGCTCCGTCGCCAACGTCTCCCTCCGCCAACCCCCGCCTCCACATCAACCATCAGCGAAACCGTGCGTTCTAAATTTCACAGGAAGGTTCGAGATTTTAACAATGTCTGGTGCGTTTCTACCTCCGCCGGCGCCGCCGCCTGCTTCGGGGATGAGTGTGTTTGTATCAGGTGGACACAAGGAGGGATTTTGGGTGGAAAAGTTGTGGGGAAGTTGATGGCTGCGAGTGTTGTGGTTGTTGTTGTGACCTCTTTTGCTAACTCGCCATACGAGAGACTGCCGTTGCCGGTCGTTGAAGATCGAAATGATGAGGTTGAGGAAGAGAATGCAGATGAGAAAATGACGCTTACCGTGCCGGGCACTGGTGAAAAGATTGAAACTTTGATACCTAAAGACAGGGTAAGTCATCAAGAGAGGCAGCAGCTGATGATGATGAATCTGATGCCGACCACAAATGCAGGGATAGGTAGTTTGTTACAAGGGATTGTTGGTGGGAATATGCAGAATGAAATGCAGGGAGAGGAGTTTTGGGGAGGTCATAATTTTAAGTGAATTGGTGATGGTGGTGGGGTATACACATTTTGATAATCTAGTGTGAGTTTGGAGGGAGTGATGGTGTAAAAGTTTCAGGTGACTTATGTACTTTGTAGTTTGTAGTGTATAACTTTAGACATTAATGGAATGGCTGTCTTGTGTGATGTGTTAATGACTTAGTGTTATTGTAGAATGGAAATATATGACAAAAATTATCTGTTTTTTTCGTATAATGTTTTCGTGTTGGCTGACCGCTATGTTTTTACTTCTTATGGTATATTGTTAGGATAGGAGTGTCTTAATGTTCTCTTTGAAAATGTGATTCAAACATATGACAAAGATTTAGACTTTATCATTTGGAACAACAAAAGGACATGTATTGATGCATCACCTGAATCAACACATTCAATGAGGAAGTTTTCAGTTAGAAAGTAGACCAATAATTTGTAGGAGTGCTTTGCACAAGGTTGGCATCCTACTCATTCATTAGTTATATACCCATTGCCATAGCAAAAATCATTGTCTATGTTTTCATGGTTTTTGGATTGAGACTGGCACTTCCAGTTCACTGGGAACTTTGGCTAATATGAAAGCCGAGAAACAGATTCGGCATGCTCCAATATAATACGAGATTGTCTGTGATGAACCTGCATCATCTTATCAAAATTCTAAGCCGCGGATGTTTTGGTAACAACCAAATACAGTATTTTTCCAGAAAATAGATGCACATGGGACATTTAATTGCGAACTTGGTATATTTGGAACTAAATATGAACAGAAAAGCAAGGACATTTAAACATATACATACATGGCGTGACTTGTTCCAATAGAAAATATGCCCTGCAGTGGGAGTTAACGTGTAACTCTCTTTATGAACTCTGCTAAGCAGTTACGTGTCTCGTGTTGGTTCCATGGACTAGTGAAAGTTTCCTCGTTTTAGTGTCTTACCCAACAAGTATTTGCTCTCGGCGTAGCTTGTCCAGTCTCGTCTTTGCAAATAATCCTATGATTATTGTCGCCAACACCATGCCAATGACCCCAACAATGTTGAGGATCATTTGTGTTTTGGATACTGCTCGGTGATCCTTAGTGGCATCTGCCAGTGTCCGAATCACTATGCCACTGTAACCAGAATACATACAAGTTTATTAGCAAAAGGCATAAAATTTCAAAATATGATTGAAAACCCCAACGCAGATCAAATACCCATTTGGAGGTCTTTACTGAGAGGTGTATAAAGACTGAAACCTAACCTGTAAAGTCCAACAAAAACTTCAGGAATCATCCCAACTACAGACCCACATATGTAAGGGAAGTAGCTAACACGTGTGGCAACAGCAGCGTAGTTGAACACAGGATACGGAAATGGAGAGATTCTAATTAATACAATGGCTTGGAACTGATGGCGCCAATTTCCATCCCCAACCAATCTAATAATAGAAGCTTTATCTGGATGTCTCTCCAGCCATTTCTGATGAAGAAACAATGACATAAATCAGAAACCTCTAATCCGGTGATTAAAAAATTATCGAGCCAATAACCATAGCTGACCTGAACTTTATGCAGAAATTTAGAACCTATAAAGTAAGGCAAAGAAACACCCACTGCAACACCCGCGATAGATAGAAGAAATCCAATTCCGTACCCAAATGTCATTCCTGCCACCCACATTTGATGGGTGGATGGAAATAAAATTACAGGAAACAATGCCATAGTACTGAATATCAAAGCTGCCAAGACCGGCTCGCTAAACGTTCTCGTCTCCCAGTTAATAATTGGGATTATTTCCTGCAAACACCAAATCTCATATTCTCATAAACAAAACATGCACAGATCCAACATCCTAACAAAATAACCTGCATAAAACTTCAAACTAAGAACACCAAACACTCCAATTTCAAGGCACACAGTTTTCGTGCTGTACTGCAACATAAAATATCTGACAAATTTGTTTTTCTTGTATTTCAACAAACCCATCTAGTTCTCATATTGGCAATGCGCAACTCAAAAACACGGGCAGCTGGTCGAGTCTAAATATTTACTAGCACCTACCGAGACTTGCACACATTAGTCATTGCAAGCCATTTCTAAGAAAAAACAATCCAAAATCGACTGCATACAACTGATCCAATTTAAACTAAATTAAAAAGGTATTTCCACTTCTTCAGTAGAATCTCAATTGCTCAGTTTCAATATCAACAAAAATTGTTCAAAATATGAAAATGAGATAAAAATGTCACCTTTTCCATGAAAAAGGGGCCAGCCCATTTGATCCCAACAAATATCAAAACCCCAATTACCACCGCCAGCAAAACCGTCTTCCACCACCGCCAACACCACCGCATCCACCACCAGAAACCATCGTTTCTAGGGTCTACAATCACCACCACCTCCTCCTCCTCACAAACCTAACTTGCCCATCATCACGGCTCTCCAAATTCACATAACCCACATCATCCAACCCTCCATTCTCCACATTTCGCGCGCACCATCGAAACCCAAATCGATGCTGAAGAAATAAAATCGAAACTTTGACGATTCTAATCGGTTGTGGAGAGATTTGAATCGTGCGTCGCAGAATGATGGACGGCGATTTGTCGAACGAAGGTGTTGGAAAGCGGAGAAATCCGGATGAGGACGAAAAGAATGTGGCGTCGTTTTGTGACGAGGTGATGTGGTTGTTACACGTGTCGCTTGGTAGGGCCCTCAATCAACGACCCTTCAGTGCACGGGCTGGCAGGTCGGCAAAATCTTCCAAAAAGGGTTTAAATTAATTAAGCAGCTGATTTTCTTTATCAACTCAAAAAATAATCATTATCAGCCAATAGCATTGAGGGTTAAATTATTTTAGGTGAAAAGTTGTAAGAGGATATGTATATTTTAATAAGACGGAAGCACATGCTCTCAACCGTTGATTTTTATCAATCCAACGATTGATATTGGTAACCGTCAATCACCAACCGCCCGTGTTTTTTGCAAATCCAACCGCCCAATTAATTAAAAACCAAAATAAACGGTCAAAATTACGTCCTTATGTCTCACTAAATTTACATATTTCTTTAGAACTTAGTGCACATATATATGTGCATATAATTAAAAAAATATTTTTGTTGTAATATATTTTATAAAATATGTATCATTGAAATATCAAATTGTAATTATATATTGATGTAGGAGTAAATTGGGAAGTTGAATTGTGATTTCAAAAGAAATCGTCAATTCAACCCCTTACGCTTTATATATAGGAAACTTACTGAATGATTGATTAAATTCAATAAATGAATAAAATTACTGTTCAAAATTACACATTTGTATAGTATTTTACTTTTTCGGGATAAATTTTGGGGAGCCTAAACATTTAGGAATTAATTTTGGCGATAAATTAATTCAACGGTTGAGATAAAATTTATTTTTTATAATATGATGGTTAGATTTGTAAAATATACGGGCGGTTGGAGTTGACGATAATTTTTTAGTTTTAATCTTAGTCGTTAGATTATTAAAAGTCGACGATCAAAATCGTATTTCACAAATTCACAAATATATGCCTTCGATAAATATTTATTTTACTTTTGGACTTTGTGGAAGCACCGAGTCATGGTGGTTACTGTCTTACTGATGCTGAAAGATGAAAATGACCAACTTTTTTACATCAAAAAACTTAAATACGACTGGCACTTTAGTAATTTCGTCGGAATATTTGACTTATTCTGTTATTCAACATTGAAGTGAAAAGTGAAATAGTACTGACGTTTGAAGCCTTTAATATGATTGAACCGGTAGCTCAGCATGACCGGGTTTCAATTTGGTAAATCACCATGATCGAACCGGTTTGATAAACTGGGAATAAATTCGTCTGACATTTTTAGGGCTCCAACTTGTCCAAATTCGTTACGAGATCTACAGCTAAAAGCGTCTCAATTCGATCAGGTAATTGATTTCCGAAGTTCCGAAGAGGCTTAAATTTTTTGAGCTTGCATGCAAATTTAGGTCTGAAGTTCCGAAGAGGTTTTTTTAGTTTAGACTTTAGAGTGTTGTTATTTGCATTGTGGTTGTTACTTTGTTTTGGTGGTGAATGCTTACTTTTCTTATTTATGTGTGCTGGTGCGGATGAGAATTGAGCCCGTCAAGATGGATACTATGACTGGGTACTGATAATTTTGAAATTAGAGTTGCTGTGGTGGTTTGTGGATATGTATTTTGTGTTAATTTGGAATTTTGGGTAGTGTTTGATTGATGGAATTTCATCATTTGTTAAGAAAAAGATCCCAACAAATAATCATTTATGCCGTGGATTGAAAAGTATTGTCCGAAGGTTCAATCACTTGTTACTAATTAAATTTGCTTATTTTTTGTTTATACATTTATACACTGGGAGTGTTATTGTTTAAGCTTTTTATGTAATTGTTGGTAGGTGAAGCAAATTCAAGATCGGTTGATTCACTGGCATTTAAAATTTCTTCTCATGGAATTGAAAAAGGGCAAATGATCAGAATGGTTCTGGAAACAAAAAAAGTCTGTACTTCTTAGTGGAGATATGTCCATGGCACTCATTCTCAGTTAAGTATTTGTATCTTTCTTGATCTATATTTGAATAGACAATATGACTTTGTATTTTCAGATTACACTCGAGGAAGTTGCTGAAAGTGTTAATGAAATATGTCCATGGCACTAACCAGCTTCAGTATATCATGAGTCTTTCATTGTCAGTTACCAACTGTGATGATGACATAAGAAAACGAAACCTTACCAGCGCTAAGGATGAAGATAAAGCAGCATTTACAAGTAAGCAAAAGGAGTTGCACTGGCTACTGCTTTCAGGCACCATTAGATTTCTCAACTCAGTTTATCTTTTAAATTTTCGATTTTCTTCTATTTTATATTTTTGGTTATTGTTTGCTGCAGGCTCTTTGGATATAATGGTGGAAACTTGAGAGCGGACAAGCGGATCGACTTTTGTATGAATGATCTCTTTCTTGTTCAATTGGTTGTTTAGGTTTGTCATCTTATGTTGATTAACTCATGAACTAAATAAATTAGAGAATATCTGGTACTCTTTTGCTTCTTATTTCCCCATTGCATCTTTTGCAAACTAGAGACTTATTTCTATGTTTGTAAATAAAATCAAAGTTTGACAATTCTTTTCACCTTTCCAATTGGCAGGAAAATTACTTGAATTAAGGACCTAATGTTGTGGCTGGTAATGATGACAGTGGATTGAAGCGTTTAAGCATTATAGCATGTGCTCAGATGGGGATATATTTCACTTGCAAATTCGAAGATATTGGCAGTGGCAAGTGGCAACTTTCTCAAAGCAGTGTCTTGTCGTCTTGTATAATTCCGTAAGCTCTAGCTTGGCTTTAGAAGCTTCGCATCAATTTACCCAGATTTCATGACGCCTTATTATTTTTGAAAAGGTAGTGGCTTCTTTCCTTGTTTTGATAATTATTTCTTTTCCAAGGGAGATATTTCTTTACTTAAGAATGTGCGCTTACTTGCAGTAAATATGTACTTGAGTGGTTGATTTGTCTTTTTATTTGTAGAGTGAGCGGAATTTCAATAGGTTTTGGTGGCTAGTTTGGAAAGAACATAATAATTGGAAAAATTAGGCTTCTCGAGGATCTTCATTATCTCATCCTTGCATCCGGCACATCAAACTTGGGGAGTTATATATGATTCTGTGATTGGGGATTTGTTTTCCGAAACTCGTACCTGGTAATTCTCTTCTGCTATTTTTTCTGGTCTGAAAGTCAGGCTCAGTCTCATTTTACTACTCACTCATGAATATTATGAAACATTACCTGCTGACTATCTGCTGAAGCACACTTTGATTAGACTATCTTGTGTTTCTTCTGAAGCAGCTGATTGATCCTCTAAAAATGCAGTACTATAACTATAACTTAATCTTGTATGCCCGTATATTGCTTAATCATTTTTCTTTAACTGTACACAGTTGGTATCCAATTTTCACCTCTTTCAAACATTTTATGAGCAGGATGAAGCAGTGGAGAAGGTGATTGATTTTATGAGTCACTAGTTTAATAAGCATGGAGGACGATGATACTGTAGTCGATTTATCAAGCTATCAGATTTGGCCGTGTCCATATCTGTTGGGGTTTGTCACACGTGTACATTTGTATCCAAAATATTTCGTGGACATTACTTTCTGCTGGCATATATAATTAGGAAATGTATCATGTGGATCCTCTTAATTTGGTGGACTCGTGAATCCCCTGTTGCACCCGTCGATTGCATTTTTTGGATGCATCAGATTGTGTCGGCGCATTAATGAAACATGTAACTTGCACGTGTGCATTTGTCATGTGCACATGTGATGTGCACACGTGATGTGCACATGACAAGTGCACATACGTGGCGCAATCTGGTGCGTCCAAAAAATGCAATCAACGAATGCAAGAGGGGATTCACGAGTCCACCAAATTGGATGAATCCACAGGATACCACCTCTATATAATTATTATTCATGGTGTATATACTTTTCACTGTAGAAGTTTATTTTCAATTATATGATTGGTGTTATTTATCTGTAACAGAAACAGCTGAAATGGATTAACTTATGAGACAGTCAGCACTTAGGTAGAAAGTGCCGATTAGAGTTCATCAGGTACAAAGGTATGTTTTTTTGTTTTTTTTGTTTTATAAACAGCCTAGTGTACTTTTTTTTAACCCACCCCGCTGAAGTCCCGCTGCTTTACCACCCACCAGAAATCGAATCCATGACGTGTAGCTTATAATACAACCTCCACTGTCACTAGGCTAGCCCTTGGTGGACATGTATGTTTAAGTAACCTTATACTCTTATTTATATTCGGTTTAACACTGAGACTAATGACTTGCACTACAAATTTGGACAAAATTTCCGGCACATAGAAGTCGCCGGAAATTTTCGGGCACATTTCCGGTAAATTTCAATCAACATTCCATCAGTCTCTGACACGTCTCATTTAAGAATTTTTTTAAATTTATATCGTTACTTTTCCATGATCTTTCCGGCGCATTTTCGAAATTTATTTCCGGCGCATGCAACACGTGGAAATGTAATGGAAATTTCCGGCACTCTTCCATCTATTTTCCATTACTTTCCAAATACATTTAATTCAATATATTAACATTATTTATTTCCGTGACCCTTCCGGCAACGTTCCGGCACATTTTCAGAAATTATTTCCGGCGCATCCAAGAACTGGAAATGTAATGGAAATTTCCGGCATTCTTCCATCTACTTTCCATTACTTTTCTAATACATTTAATTAAATATATAAATATTATTTATTTCCGTGACTCTTCCGGCAACTTTCCAGCACATTTTCAGATGGGCTCAACAAAAGCCCATTAAACATTTATTCCGAAACTACCCCTTCAGCTCCGGCCCTTTAAACCTTTAATACCGAAACTACAATAAACCCTGCGTCAATTAGGGTTTTCGGAGGTCGGTGGTGAGACAAAGCTGAGACTGAGAGTGAGCAGGCGGCGCTTCCGTACCACTACAACAACAACTTCAATATAAGCGGTCGGGTAAGTATCTTCGATGCGTTATCTACGTGAATAATGATCTGTTCCGTCGCTGTATAATTCGAATTTTGCCGTTTATTTGTCGTCGATTTGCAGGAAGAACAAGAGGATTTCGAAAGGAAAGAAGGGATGAAAGAAGAAGGCGTGAGTGTTTAATTTGAGTCTAATTTTGGTCGTTATTTTCTGTTGGATTTTATTGAGATAGGATTGTGTTTGATTTGTTTTTGTAGTGCTGATCCCTTTGCTAAGAAGGATTGGTATGATATTAAGGCTCCGTCGCTTTTCAATGTAAAGCAAGTTGGTTAAACACTTGTTTCCCGCACTCAGGGGACAAAGGTATTGTAATCAGGATTCTTAGTTTAACCTTCTGTTCTTGCATTGTTTTTGTTACCATGTTTTTAGATTTATGTTAAGTAGAAACAATACACGGCTAATTGCTGGTACCGCACACATGTGGCATGTGCTAAGAATGATAATTTGGTAATGTTCTGTTGACAATAATGTTCATTGCGGAATTGATTTTACAAGTGCATAATTCAAAGGCAGTTTGTGTGAACTTTTGATTGAGCAGTGTGCATAATTTGCATGCTTTAGGTAAATTTTTTATATTTTTGGAATATTATTAATGGTCAAGTAGTCAGAGTAACGTTGGATTCTGCAGATTGCATCCGAGGGGCTAAAGCACAGAGTGTTTGAGGTGTCCCTTGCTGATCTTCTAGGAGATGAGGATCACTCCTTCAGGAAGATCAGGTTGAGGGCCGAGGATGTCCAGGGAAGGAATATCCTTACCAGCATTTGGAAGCAGTGCCTTTGGATCCAACACTTTTGGTGCCCCAAGTCAACCTGCCTTTGGTGCATCCAGTGATGCAGTTTGTATTTTTTTTGTAATGAAACAATGCGGTCTTTATTTTTTTGGGTAATGAAACAATGCGGTTTGTATTGCTTGATAAAAAAATGGTGTTCTATTTTTATGGTAATGCAGTCTTATTTATTCGTATTTTTAATTTTTAAAAATAATAAATGTGAAATAATAAATTCAGAAATAATAAAATTAATTAAACTTTTCCAGCACATTACCATTACATTTCCATTATACAAATATTTCCGGCACATTACCATTATATTTCCATTATACAAATATTTCCGGCACATTACCATTACATTTCCATCATACAAATATTTCCGGCACATTACCATTATATTTCCATCATACACATTTTTCCGGCACATTTCATCACATTTCCATTAAATTAGTATTTTCCGGCGCATTTTCATTACGTTTCCAGCACATATCCATCGAACAATAAACAATTAAGTAATAATATATGTTTCCATATATTTTCCACCACTTTTCCGGTGACTTTTTTTTGTTGCTGGAAATGCGCTGGAAATGTGATGGAAACTTCCGGCGCAGTTCCATCATTTTTCCACCTGCTGTCAGTTTCCGGCGGGGTTTTTTCCGGCACATGTTTCCGGCGCCTCTTCCGGCACATTTCCATTATGTTTCCATTATGTTTCCATTATGTTTCCGGTGACTTTTAGGCGCCGGAAATTTTGTTTAATTTTGTAGTGTATTAGATTTCAAAAATCAAAGAATTATTGTGGCGTATATTTGGCAATAGCACAGTCATATACAACCTTTTATCAACCTTTGTTTTTTGGTGCATGGAGATGTCTATCATGGGCCAACTTGCAAAATAATTGCAGTACCATTTTCTCATCTCTGCACTTCACGATTATAAATAGAGATCATCTCGTTTCTTGAATCATAAGTTAATTGTGAAAGAGGGTAAGAGTTTCTTTGTGTAAACCCTAGAGAGCTTCTTTGTATTCTAGCCAGCAGGTTCTCGATCACTCAAGAATTTTACCAACATATATAATGGGTCTCTTCAACATGGATAACCCGGCAGCCTTTGTCTTCGGTCTTCTTGGTACACTCTAAACCCTTATTAGCATCCATGCATATATATGTAGATTTCATTTTTCAACACATCTTTGTTTTGCATGATCATATTTTGCATTTAGTTTCACTATTTCAGGCTTTTCATCTTAATTCGAACATGCACCCATGTTTGAATGTTTATCATTTATACAAAACAATTCCTGTCTTTATCCCATTTGCTTCTTAATTAATTCCACACAAAATGAATTTCAGACAGGATTTTACTTTTTGGACTATGAACGAATTTCCATGCTGACACCTTAAAATTCCCATCTGTGATGAATGTAACCTTAATAACTTAACGAAACACCTTGCATGTACAATTAATTACCAGATATTGTAGTGATATACCCCATCCAGCCTTTTTTGTACTAAAGGTGTTACCTAGCTATCATATTGTAACACCTCACTGTCCTTTTATTTCTTTTCGAGGAGTTCATTACAATTGAAAATTGCTTTTTATATGGTTGTCCATTTATAATAAAGTAAATAGTAATAATTCATAAATAAAATTCTGATCGAATTTTATTATATTGCAGGAAATATTATCTCATTCTCAGTCATGTTGGCACCAATGTAAGTTTTTCAAACTATCAACAATTTGGTGCATATAGAAAAGTTGTAGTATAAGTTAGTTTCCGCATACTGACTAGTAACATTTGGTATTTCAGACCAACATTCTATAGGATATGGAAGAAAAAATCGACTGAAGGGTTTCAGTGCATACCCTACATAGTAGCACTTTTTAGCGCAATGCTCTGGATTTACTATGCATTTCACCAAGTTAATGTGTTCCTCCTGATCACCATTAACAGTGTTGGTATTGTTATTGAGACTGCTTACATTGTCATCTTCATCATGTACGCGTCAAAGGAAGCAAGGGTACATGCTACAGAGATCTCATATCCAAAACATTGAAAAACAATTTGTGAACAAATAAGTTACTAATGATCAATCACACTTCACAGATGTCAACGATGAAGCTGCTGTTATTTTTGAACTTCGGAGGATTTGGGGCAGTGGCACTTGTGTCTCAGTTCATTGTAAAAGAAGAAGCCACTCGAGTAAAGGTTTTGGGATGGGTTTGTGTTGCATTTTCAGTTGCTGTGTTTGCAGCTCCATTAAGTATCATTGTGAGTACTTAATTCTTGGTTTTGTTTCGCCATGCAAGTGGACATTTGTTAGATTAAATATGATTCTAAGTTAGCTAAAAACGTACGCAGAGACAAGTGATACGCACGAAAAGCGTGGAATTCATGCCATTCGGATTGTCCCTTACTCTGACCATAAGTGCCGTTATGTGGTTTATGTATGGGCTGCTGCTCAAAGACCTTTACATCGCGGTAAGCCATTAATTTGAACTTCCTCAGTAAATCAGAGAGTATAACTGATTTACTTATCTCACGGTGATAATTTATGATCAGATGCCAAATGTTCTGGGACTCGGATTTGGAATAGCTCAAATGGTACTTTACATGGCGTACCGAAACTCCAAGGGAGTAGTGAAAGGTGAGAAGCTATCTGAACAGTACATCACTGAAATGACCAAATCTTCAGGAACTGGTTACAACTCAAATGACATTGAAACCCCTCAATTCAAAACCCAAATGCCAATGGATGTTGTTGCAAATACCAACCAGCAAGGGCGTTTAGTTCAATGTGCTGCTTGATTGACAACTTAAAGTGTTGCTTCTTGTACGTATCTAAGCGATACGTCTATGTTTGTGTTTAAGGATTAAGCTCTAATATGTATCCCCTCCAATATAAATGTTCTCAATCAAAATTTGTTCTGCTTAACATGAAAATAACTCGAATGGCTTTAGATTTGCATTAATTTTTCAAACTGAGACATGGCTGAGGCAGGAAGGCCAAGTAACACATTGATGCTTTTCCTCTCTTTTCCATGGGATAAGAATAGACTCACTTCTTTCTCTGGGAGGGCCACTGGACCGGAAAAGAGAGGCTCGCCCCAACCAAAGTCGGTAGTGTGGAAAGACAGCCTAGACCATGTTGTTATCAGGAGTGTTGCATCCAGTGATGGCCTTGCACGTGTTAGTTCAAAGTAGTCTATGGCTCATGTAGTTGTCAGTGACTAACTCGACAGCTTTTTGTACCAATTCGACGGTGTATGATAAAGGGTTGTCTAGAAGCTCTCCGGATGTGGCCATTGCGCCCGTTCCCAAAATAGCCTTTTGGGAGTGGTGGGGTGAACCTTGAACGACCATCGACGGCGAAGAGGAGTTTAGTTTCTTGATTTGGTTTCATTCGCAATGACTCTGTTCTAGCCTTCCATAAAAAGGCTGAGAGGGCTTCGAACGTTGTGCATTTTTTCAGCTTTCCATCCTCAGTTGCCTTCTTTTTAAGTAACTGAAGCTTCTCAGGGTCGAAACAGAACGCCTTGTAAAGCATGCCATCATTGTAAAGTTCCTTAGTGCCTGAAATGTCCTCGATTTGTTCGAATTCCCGATGGGCTGACTCTATCTTTGGAGGTGTCCTTGCTTTTAGAATACTCCTATCAACAAAAGGTGGTACATTTAATGAAAGTCCTCGAGCCATTTCTCCCCATGAGTTCACAAACTCCATTGCACCAAGCCCGTCGAACATGCAATGGTTCATTCCCAATCCAAGCACGAATCCTCCACACTTGAACTTAGAGCATCCGCACCCATCACTTCCTATTTTCTCTTAGAGGATATTCTCTGAGAGAACTTTCTGTTTACTATTCACAATATTCTCTGCATTTTTGCGCACTCATACATCCTATATGAGAACTTTCTATTACTATTCATAATATATACAAAAAAGTTAAATAATTTTTTTCACTCATTTGTTTGTGTTTGAATTATTGATCAATAATTGAACAAGATTTCATTCAATTTTCAAATAAAATATTTTACTTTTTCCATTTATGTATTAAAAATCATGATAATAATAATAAAATTAAAAAATTAAATGAATTTGAAGTAACATAAACTAAAATAAATATAATTAAATTATAAAGTTGAAAATTATATTACTTAAATTAAAATATACATTAATTAAATTGAAATTACATTAATTAATTTTGGGTTAATTAACTAAAATTGGGCTAATTAAACCTAATTAAACCTAATTGTCCATCGAGAGCACGTTCTCTCAGACGTGCTGGAAGAGAACGGCTGAGAGAACGAGCAGCCGACATCCCCATCCCATTCCGGCGCTGCACGAATCGGAGCCACAGGACGTTCCACAATTAGAGTAGAACGTCCTACATCCCTTCCGCGGTGCGGATGCTCTTAGTAACCTGAAACCCAAAACAAGTCATGTTCAATACATCAAATGATTGCTGATATCTCTCACATTTTTAGTACTTTTTGAAAGGGAAGCAAACCTGAACAACGAGCGGAGGAATCTGAAATACATTTTCGGCGCCAGGGATGTCATAAACCAACTTCCCAAGCTTGACTGGGTCGGGCCTAGTCATATCACCAATTTCCTCCATACAACAATCAGACTCAGCTTCAACAAAAACAGCTCCTTCACCAGTGCAATCCACAATAAGTTTACCTTCAGGGCTAATAGCGACGCGTCCAGCCAGTGGATGATAATGCACAAGTACCCTTTTTAAGGCGTCCTTGATAACCTCGACGGCCCTTTCGTTCCCTTCAGTTTCTGATCTGATGCAGTAGATTGTTCGAACAATCACAGCTATATTTTGATCCAGGTTTGATAGGTAGTACAAGCCTTTTTCTGTTTCTTCTGCTGGTGGAACTAGCGTTGGCTCGTATTGCTTCACTGCTAGCACGTTCGTGTGGCCATTGCCATTACTTCTGAGCTTATCCATGTGGCACCAATGCAAATCCTGCAACCCAAAATATTGAAACAAAAGGAAATGACTAGAAATGTTGAAAAAGAGATTATGGATGAACACGGACCATTCAGGGCTTTATATAGGCCTCCAGGTTTGAAGCAATGTCCCTGACCAATGGTTATGAATGGAAGATTTATGGAAGCAACTTGAAAGAAAATAATGTAGCTTGCTAGTGGTGAAAGGGGTTAGGCTGGAGTTGAACCAATTAGCACCAGCTCTGCTCTGAAAGAGATGAAACTGTAGGTTGCAATTTGGTGAGGTTGGCCTCCAAATAATGGCTTGTAGTCTAGTCATTGATTACTTGGTAATATTATATTGTGTTAGTTGAACGCATTAATCGAAATTTGAACTATCAGATTTTATACTATAAACCTGCCTGATTTATACTATTGCTGAGTTACTGATATAGCATATAAGCCTGACTGATCTTTGAGCAGAAAACTACAGAAAATGTACACTTACAGGTGCATCTAAAGGATGGTTTGAACTAGTCCCCGTTGCCTGATTCATCTGATCCTTCTTTTTCTTCTTCCTCAGGCTGTTCGTTTTCCTTGTTCTCTTCTTCCTCATTGTCATCTTCATTATCTTCATTGTTTTCTTCCTTAGCTTCAGTGTCATTCTTTTCCTTCTTCTTCTTCTTCATCTTCATCATCATCAGACATGTTGCTTATTACTTCCTTAATTATATCTTTAACCTCTGCCTTCCGGTGCAGCAGGTCCACATCAAAGTGAGCAGCTAAACAAACAAATGTAAGAGTTTTCAGTACAAAGTCAACGGGATTGTTTTAACCATGACAATTGCTTACTGAATACTATCAGTAATGGGTCCATACCAAGTTGCCTTAGAATATCTGAGAGGGTTGCCTGCACAGCAGCCAAATGGGGGAACTAATGAGACATGAAAAAACATTATACACTAAAAACTCTGATGGTTGAGCGTTGCAATCTTTAATACTAACTGTATTGAAGTCCACTTCCTGCAGAAAATTGACAACTACAGCAAGCATTTCTTCTCTGGTTGGCTGCTTGGACTTCATAGCTTTCTCTTTTTCTGAATCAATTAATAAAAGAGGTCAATATAATACGCAACCAATTTTGTCTAAGAAACTTGAAAGCCAAAAATTGTAGGCTAACATCAGGTATATAAGCACAGCAAATGCTTTGGCTACCAATCACGCAAGGGAAAGATCACAAATTTGATCAAATTTATCAAAAATAGACAACAATTGTCTTTAAAATTCAGCACCTATGACCTCAGGGAACCTCTAATATGCATTCTTGTATTGAATACATGACCACCATAGTAAAATATTAATATGTGAAAACTGATAAATACTTGGGAAGAATAGTCTGATGGCAACACACCTTGGCCTTTTGCAGGAACTTTGGCTGGAGATTTGCTAGTTTCCTTTTTACTTTTAGGTTTTTCTTTAGTCTGAATTTTCTTTTCTTTCTCATTTTCAACGGCTTGTTTCTTGGATGTAGAGTCCTTTGCCTTAGACTGTGAGCTGGAGGATGCACTATCATTACTGGTCTCTTTTTTAGAAGAGCTAGAAGCTTTCTTTGTCGTTTTGCCTATTGCACTTTCTTTGGAAATCTTGGACTTTTCTTTGCTGACTAGTTCCTTTCTTGCTTTCTTATATGATGAGCCTTTGCGGCCTGACTTTCGCTTAGGTTCATCCACTGAGTGTTCTGAATCAGCTACTTCGTCTGCATGGGCATCATCTACCTCTTGGTCATCCTCATCAGATGGTTCACCATCATATTGAGCCTCTTCAGATTCTTTAGATTCCTCAGTTTCCTCTTCGTAAGCTGTTGTATGCTTCTTTGAGCCTTCAGAAGATGGCTTTCGCTTCTAAAACAGCAGTTGTAAAATTCAGTAAGTTCAATATTGTGAATAATTCACACCAATTTCAGTTTTTACTGATGAACAGGCAGCTTTACTTAAATGTCTCTAACAAACACTTGCACGATGTATCTACAGTTGCTGATAGTAATCAAGTTTAATTGAAAGACCAAAAAAGGGTAAATGCTGACATTCGCATTGCATACTCAGTACTCATGTTATATTGATATCAATATGTAAGGGACCTGGCCAATGACACAAATTATCACAATCTGTTCAGAAACCATCTTTGATGCCACAGAGTATATGGATGAGACTGAAAAATCAAACATATTACGTAATCACCAAAAAACTTCCTGCCACATACTTGTAGGTGGACATTAAAAATTGAATATTGAAGTTTACTGTATAAACCTTGGCTTGTTTAGCTGAAGATTCCTCCAACTTTGATGGAGTGGCTTTTCTTTTCTTAGATTTCTGAAATTTCATGTCCGCAACAGTTATTATAAAATTCAATCTTTAATATGCAAAGGCTAATTGAGGTGCATGTGCACTACATAGAGAAATGAAACCTGTGCTGCATCAACTAGCAAGGCATCTGTTGTAGTATGGGGAGATTGCAGGAAGTCCATCAACTTGGCAGAAATTTCTACCTGAAAATAACAACATGATTGCAGTATTACACCTAAAGTGTTGCTGATTCTAAAGATTCAAAGACACTTAGATAGAATCATTACCTTCTTGGCAGTGGTTTTGTTTATTCGCACATCAAGCAGATGACAAAAATCAATCAGTTTTTCCTTCACGCATTTATCAATTTTTTCTTTTATTTTTGCCTTCTGTTTATCCTGTCAAGATAACACATGAATGTGAGTGATCAAAGACATAGTTTGTTCAAGTTGGCACCATGTTAGCCATTAACTCAGACGACAACTTTTATGTGTGAAATTGTGGATTACAGAACCAATTATGCAACAACAATACAACATAAGTACCTCATTCTCTGTCCACGCAAATCCAGAAAACTGTCTAATATTTCTTTTAAGCATATTCACCTGCAATATAGAGCATATTAGTGATGGTGTAGTGTAGATTGGTTTCTGGTTCTTCTTAACTCCTTGAACTAAAAGACAGCATTACTGCATAAGCTTGCAAAAATAAAGTAAATGTGGAAAGGTTAAAATAAAGATCAGGGGAGCCCATTGTACCTTTGCTTTCTTTCCGAATAGGATGGTATGCAATAGTTGCAGATTGTCATCGGGTTTTCTCTTTGACAGCTTGTATGCCACTGAAACAACAGCACAAGGATCAAAGGAAAATATTATATATTTGTTCTCAGCAAAGTTAATGAGCATTTGAAATAGCCCAGCTCAAATATGCACGGGATAGCATTCTGAAACTCAATGATCATCAAACAATTTCACCTTGACACGCATGTTTTAGGAAATTAACATAACTTATACATTTTAACAGCCTTCAGCTAACGAATCTGTACTTTTTATATATTTTCATACCTAACATTTGTTATTCAAAAGCTCTAAATGTGTGTAACTGATCCATTTGCAACATAATACTGTAGTGACACTCTAAAACATACGATATCACTAAGCAGTTAATACTTAAAATCTTGAAAATCATCACCAGTTACCAAGAAGAAATGTAATTATCAGAGGAAGCAAAATTTAGAAAGTAAAAATGTTGTAAGAGTCGCACCATTTGGAATCTCCGACAGCTTCACACCACTACCCTGCATTCCAAACACAAACATAATCAAACTTGGACTGCAACCACTCAAGACAACCAAAGAACCACATATTTGAATTCTTGTTTACATTTTTACCTTCCCAATTGACAAACTTTTGGGAGGGGTTGACCTGGGAACAGATGCCATGGAAAGCCTCTCCACTGTCTTTCTCTCCCTTTTCGGCCTGGGCGTCATCATCAGATCCTTCTTTTCTTCTTCCTCATCATCCATCTCTTCATTCTCATCACCTTCCCCCAGCTTCATTCTCTTCTTCATCCTTGTTCTCATTCTCATCCTCTTCCACCGCTTCCTCCTCACTCTTTTCTTCAGTCACCACATCCTCCATTTCACTATCCCCGACTTCTTTTTCCGCAACCTCCTCCGTCACCACGTCATCCACCTTCCTCGTCCCCGCCTTTCTAACCCCCATCACTCCCACAAAATATCCAAATCCCTAAGCCCCAAAATCAAGGGTTTCAAGAAAACAAAACCCTAATTTCTCCGATCCAATCTTCCCTCCAAAATCCAATCTTCTTTGCGCGCTTCCAAAATAAAAACGAAGAAAATGTTCAGTTGCATTCTCACTCCAGTGAGTCCAACCGCTACCTCCACTTTAAACGTCATCGTTTTCTTGTCCAAAACCCATTGGGCCCGTAAAAGCCCATCTAGTCTGTTTGCAAAATCTCATGTTTAACACATTTCATATAAATTAAATAAAAATATAATAATTTTCAAAACAAAAGAAGGAACGAGTTATCGACTCAACTCGCCGTCGTGCTACGGAAAGTCCTGAAACGGCAACGTACTTAATTAGGGCAACAAATATCTACCAATTGGGGACTTCAATCGACCGATTTCTGTTAATAAAGCTGACTTTTCGATTATCGTTTGAATTTCCATTCATTCAAAGTGTCACTGAAATCACGTTTTTGAAGTCTTCATCTGCTCAGGTTCATGTTTCTGAACTCCATAATTTTTAATTTTGATTGATTTGATAAGCTCTTCTGTTGATTTCAGGATTCAATTTTGTTTGTAGGTTTTCAAAGTTGAAAACTTTACTGAAATGGAGATGAGGGTTGAAGAGATTAATAAGTGTCAGATTAACAAATGGTATCATAAATTTAAAGATGTCACCTTTAACACAATCATTCACCAGCTTCCTGAGTCTTTTATAGAGTATCTTAACGATTCAGGCCCTTTTGTATTACCTATGTCTTCCGTTGATGAAGATGCATTGCCGAAGAGAATTCGTAATGTTTATGATGAAGATGATTTTCATGTTGTGGAAGGTGAGGAGGATGAATGTGAGGATATCGTGCATCCTTCATTTCCGGAGCTGGAGCTTAGTGTGAAAAGTTCGATTGAATTGCTTGGTGGTGCCGTGATTCCTAAGTTTAATTGGAGTGTGCCCAAGGATACTTCGTGGATTAGCTCTAATGTGTCTCTTAGATGTACTTCTTTTAGTGAGATTGTGTTATTATTGAAGTCGTCTGACTCGTTAGTTCATGACCTTGAACATGCGTATGATGGTTGTGTAGATAAAACTTCCAATAGGCCGGAGACTTTTTATCTTGCACTAAGGAAGTGGTACCGGTGCTTACGCCCTGAGATGGAATTCCGTTGCTTTGTGCTTGGTCATAAACTTGTTGGCATATCCCAGCGTGAGGTTACTGGATTTTATCCAGCGCTTGTGGAGAATAAGGATGATATTCGAGCAAATATTTGTAAATTCTTTGCGGAATGTATAAAGATGAAATTTGAATCAGAAGCTTACACCTTTGATGTGTATGTTAAAAGTGATGGACTAGTCAAACTTGTGGATTTTAATCCATGGCGTGGATCCACAATCTCGCTGCTCTTTTACTGGGAGGAGTTGGAAAGTGTTTCCTCCAAGGATGAAAACGTTGCAACAGAAATTAGAATTATTGAAAGCCAATGTGCTGTACGACTGGGTTTGAAGACAGCAGTTCCGTTTGATTTCTTGGATACAAGTGAAGGAAGTGGTTGGGATGAATTTCTGAGAAAAGCTGATGCACAGCTGCAACAACAGACCGAGTTTCCTGAAGTTGCATGATGGATTCATTGCTCTCCAGTGCCACAAATCTTGTATGTTTCTCCAATATGAATTGATTTTTAGTACCATATTGTAGCACATCAACTTCTAGATATGTTTGATTGTGTTTGTTCGTTTGTAATAAGTTGTCGAAGGGTGAATTTTCTTGACTAATGGTGCGCATTGTGATATGCCATAACCTTGTCCGTATGAAACATCAAGCCACACATTTAGTATCACATTACTTTTTACTAACTTCAACTTGTAAATTTTACGAGTACATTTTTTTCTGAATGCATTGGGATGGTAATGTGTCATTTTTCGCCAAGAATGATTCTCCAGACGCATTAGATAAGAAATAAATACAACTAGCTTCCATGAAACTTATATCTTGAAGTTCTATGCAAGTAATTGCTGACACATAGGTTTCTTATATTTGAAGCATTCGTCTCGGGCGGCCTTGTAGATTCGTTGTAACTGGGTATCACTTCATTTCGAATAAAAAGAGTTTGATGGAGTAAATGTAAGTCACCCACTTCTCCATCCCCACCATAAAAATCAATGACAACCATCATTAAAGTTAATCCCATTTCAATCCCATTTCAACTACACTCATTACAACCACTCGTTCTCTTCTCTCCAAAACAAATTAAAGTCGTCAAATGCCAACTACAGACAGCAAAAAACAACAAAAGTGTGTATTAAGGCCATTTCAATTTGCGACCGTGAGAGTTTCCTGACACACAAATCCACACTCGACCAATCACCAAAAATCCACTCATAAATGGATACCACCAACAATCAGCAACAAAGTCTGGTGGTCATCACCAAAAATGATTTCAATTTATTTGGACATTATTAAAAAATAGTTTTAATAAATTTCAACCTTTTATCCATTCGCTGCCTTCCTAAAGGGACTAAACTTCCACAAGAACAAAGTTATCCTCATCAAATGTGTTGTAGTACTGTTGGACAACAAAGAGAGTCAATTGACTCTCACACTCATCAACAAAAATCTCTGTCTAAATTTGTTCCTTGTTTACCCAAAGGTTAAATATTGTGTACAGAGTTTTCATTTCTCGATTATATTCTTAGTCTGCATTCAGAGCTTCAAGCTGCCGCCTAAGCTCTTCAAGATCATCTGCAGTATCATTTCTTGCATCACTCTCTGATACTGCAGATGTTTGGTATTCATCTGCACTTGGAAGTTCGCGGACAAGACCTTCTGGAAGAGCACCTGCAAAAAGCCATACAAGTTATTCCCCATCAGAAAGCTTGACATATAACCTTAGCTATTAGATGGTAGATGGAAATTTAGAGCAGCTAGATTACCTGAACTATGAGAATTTGCAGCATTTTCAGTTTCATTGTCATCCACAACGCTGAAAAAAGAGGGAAAAGTCAGCGTACCAACTCAATTTCTTGCACAATGCATTCAGTCACTGTTGCACAGAGGCCATTTGCAACTATAGATTCCCTGATTCCGTAGTTTTTAGTTTGGAAGTAATTGCATCTGCAAAAGGATTTTACCTTATGTTCCATTCATTGTCATCATGCAGCGGGACTTCTACGGCGGCTAACGCTTCGGCCTCTTTTTTAGCTTTGGCTGCTGCATCTCTGGCTGGCTTCACAAGCATAAAATCTTTCTGCAAATTAAATGACACTTGTCACATGCCAAAGTCGTATATGGAGGAATGAGATTTAAGCCACGGCGTATGCAGAATGAACCTATAATATAGACTGACCTGCCGTTCCAGACATGCTGAATTGGAACATTGCGGGTTAGGCCTCATTTCCATTGTTGGAAAGAAGTCTTTCAGCGAGTTATAACCCTGAGATGGAATATCTGACAAGGTGAGCTCAAGAGTAGGCAACAAAAAACGGTTAAGTGAAAAGTTAGTGAAGCACATACAAGATACGGAGAAACAAATCCAAATTTGAGAAGGTACTTGAGAGTGTTTTGGACTAGAAGACCAGCAACGACACCCTGCACATAATAGTAATATTTAAATTGAATGTCAAGGCTTTTTCATAATAAGTTACTTGCAGAACAGCTTATTGCAGAAAAAATACCATGGTTGTGGGTAGTGATGCAGCACAAACCCCTTCACGCTTTAGAGTGCGCTCATCCACTCCAGATGCAACAACCTAAGGGCAGAGTTAGGAAAAAACAAATCAAACTTCCCATCATTTCGAAACAAAGCTGCGCACTTTGACTTGCAATGTAAGATAAACCACTGAACCAACCAAAGGAGGGGCACATGCAAAGCAAGCCGTTTCTCCAGGGATCAGCAGTTGTATATGACCTGAAACGGCATCTTCTGATACGCCTGTTACGAAACAAATTACCCGGCATTACAGCTTATAATCAACATTAAATAAGTTTTCCCACAATCTTATCGAAGACAATTGAATACAATGTACGAAACCTACGACGTACCAGATTCCATCCATGTTTGATTGAGCTCATTGCACGCCTGCCAATAGAATCAGTATGAATCTAGCATTCTCAATTATGAAATGTCACCAGGCTGTGAGAGGAGACATTACCTGATTCACAACCATCCTTGCCTCATAATTATCTACACAGCTTAGGACAAGATCAACTCCACTGCCTTCTTTCTTTGGGTTAAAAGATTTGTTTGTCAAGCTTGACATGAAAGTCTCAAAGCCTTGTACAGTGGTGATGTTCAGTGTGTAGCTCTTCAAAATAAGCAGACATTTGAATCAGCAACCTGACGATGGGTTATGAAAACGTTAACTATAAAGATACGTACTTCAAGCACAACATCAGGGTTTATGTCCTTGAGGGTTTGAACTGCAGCATCAGTTTTTGTCATTCCAACCTGTGATGATATTGAGTTAATTGGTTGTAAGAAAATCTAAAACACATTTGTAAGATAATTTTGAAAACTTAGCAAATGGGTATCGAAAGGACCTGCTCTGGACGAAAGAATAGCCTATTCATGTTGGCCAACTCCACTGTGTCGTAATCATATAACAACAAGCGGCCAATACCACACCTAGTAAGCATCTCAGCAGCTACACTTCCCACACCACCAATCCCCTATATTTGTGGAAGTCAAATATGCATGTCAAAGTCAGAAGTTTGTATGGTTACAATTTACTGAAAAAGTAAACATTATAACAAAAAAGGATGAGAGATGGACCACTATGGCAACAGAGAATTCACGAATTCTTTCATAATTCTCCACTATTCCCATTCTTTGAAGCGCCATAAGTCTACTGTACGGATTACTGTCAACAACTTCCACGCTCATATTCTGAAACCAATACCATATATGTATGTCACCACTGGACACATCTTCTAACCACATGAGAAACCACAAAATGTCATTAAATGGTTGAGTTGGGTGTGGCAAACCACAAACCTGGACTTTTGAGCGCTTAATAGGCTCAGACTTTGCAAGGTTGGTAAGGTGCTGTATCCGCAATTTAAGCTACAAGATACAAATAAGAAAAAATTAAGACACGGAATTAATGGCTGCCGGCTTATTAAATGTCTGCCATTTTAATAGCAAAGTCTAACACCAGCAAAAATATGTTACTTGAAAGAATATTCAATCAGTCGATCATGCATCCTTAATTACTGAAGCCATTATCTATAACACATGAAGAAGAATCCATTTCAATTACACAGTGATCATGTTTTTTACCTAAATTACGCATCAGAATACTTGTTTTTCATCCCTAAACCCACAGGCTTCCCTGACAAGCAGACCCACAGAAATCAACATTGTTGCGTCCGTTCACTTAAAATGATTAATACAGAATTTTACAAAATGAAACAATCAGTCATTTCCAATCGATCTAAATACACAATCTTTCACTTAATTATCGATGAACAAGAAAGGAAAGAAAATCACACTTTATCGACCGAATCAGCGCGATCGGGCGGCACCTCCCGCCGAAGGGCATCGAGATCACTGAGGACGTCGTTAAGCTCGGCCTCCATTACCAAATTGTGAGTCACAAATTTTCCGTTACTCAGACGCTCTTCGCGTTCGTCGTCGTCGCTAGATCTGTGCTGCACAATATCGAATCGGATTTCTGAGAATTGAAGGATACATGTGTTCGATTCGATCAATTGGGCCTGGGCTTCAAACCAGATTAAATGAATACTTATTTTCAAAAAGTAATACATTAATTTGTTGTTTTTATTCATAAAAATTATCTGAATAAGATTGAATAATTGGGAGTATCTTTTAGTAAAGTGTGATGGTTTTTCATTTAAAATATGAAACGTGCCAACTAGTCGTTCGATTATCATATGCTTCAGATCCAACGACTGTGTTTTTGATATGTTCGAATCTTATTCAAAGACAGTAACACAAGTGTATTTTTAGGTCAATGTTATCTTTAAGCTTGCTGAATAAGATTTCGTACACACTGAATGTTATACACCAAATTGAAGTAGCAACTGATTAGTAGAAGTTTATTTATTCAAACAAATATATTTTTCAACACTCAAATTAATATATTGAATTCCAGAAAAGATAACATTCCAAAGAGGAATCAAATCTAAATCCACATTCATTAACTTCAATGATAGAAAATAAGCACAAGTGTTAATAAAAGATGCATTTGATCCGCACAGACTTGCATATTCAAATGGACACAATGCAGCAGTACACATATAATACTTGCACCAATATCACATCAACCACTCAATGTGACACAAAATAGTATTAGTACATTGCAAATAAATAATTGCACCCTCCATATACAATTTCTTAAATTCACATTCAAGATTTCGTACCATCTACTCCATTCAATAACTGTAACAGCCTTCTTCTCAGAATTTCAATTTTATTACTTGTACTGATATATTCATTTATAATTACTATACGAATATAATAATATTTAAGTTGAATTGAAATTAATTTAAATATAACCTAACTTGAGGACTTCGATAAAATTTGCATTTCAATTGAACCGTTTAATATTTTATATATATAATTGATCTTGAAAACAAACACACTATTATTGTTGTGGTGACGTGGAAGAAGAAGATGGAGCAGCAACAGAGCATCATATATAAATACGAACTCACCTGAAATCAGACGACGGTTATGTTTCTCACAAGCATCAACACCACCGCCGCACCCTCTCTCCAGATATCAAACCGGATGTCCACCCGTATAAAACTCCGGCCACCTCACAGATCCGATTCTCAAATCTTCTCCGATCTACCTGATGACATCATCCTACTCATCCTCTCTAAACTCTCCTCCTCCGCCACTTCTCCCTCCGATTTCCTCGCCGTCTTGATAACGTATGTGCGTTATCACTTATCATCATATCTATTTAACTGGCTACTCGACCGCCGCCGCTCACGGCGGTGATTCTGCGGCGGTATTATTTAACTTTGTTTTGCTTTACAGGTGTCGGAGAATGAACAGGCTGGCGATGACTCCGACAGTTCTGAGAGACCTTTCTCCAGACGCCATGGCCGTCACGGCGAGAAACTGGACACACTATTCTCACCGATTCCTTCGTCGCTGCGTCCAGTCCGGCAACGTCGATGCTCACTATCTCCTCGGAATGGTAAGTCTTCAACTGCAAAACGATTAGTTATAAATAAGAAGTCTACTGGTTTTATTAACTCCATTTTGTTGCGTAAACAGATCCGATTCTACTGCCTTGGCATTCGACCGAGCGGGACGTCGCTGCTGGCGAAAGCAGCGATGAGAGACCACGCGCCGTCGCTATACTCGCTCGCGTTAATCCATTTCAACGCGAGCGGCAAGTCTAAAGAGAAGAAGGATCTCGAAGCCGGCTTCGTCCTCTGCGCACGAGCCGCATATCTCGGTTCAATCAACGCTCTTCGTGAACTCGGTCACATCTTACTAGACGGTTACGGCGTTAGCCGTGACTCCCTCCACGGACGCCGGCTTATCCTCCAAGCCAGCCTACGTGAGTTACAAGCTTTGAAACGGTCAAACGACGTCGGAGCGTTGCATAAGCCAGACGCTGCTCATCGCTTTTTGCGTGATTGGGTTGTTGGTAAGAACGATGTCGTTGTGGGGTTAAAGTTGTGTTCGAATGAGTTGTGTGGGAGGGTTGAGACTAGGGTTAATGAGTTTAGGCGGTGCGCGGTGTGTGGTGAGGTCAGGTACTGCTCGCGTGGATGTCAAGCGCTGCATTGGAGATCGGGCCATAAGGACGTGTGTGTGCGGAATGGTATCGTTGATGGGGAGCAAGTGGTGAGAGGACCAGATAATGCCGTTAATATTAACGTTGACTTTAACAGCGGTTAAATTTAGAAAGAAACAAATCGTAGAATGGCGTTAAGTGCCGATAACGGTGTTTGGTGTGTTATGCCTTATGCGGGTTGATTGAAAATTTGACATGTAGGGAAGGATTTGGTGCTTTCGTTTTCGGTTTTTTATTTATTTGAATTTTTTGAGTATTTTATTCAGCTAAATTTGGATGTAAATATAGTCAATTCCTAGGAAAGAGATATTTGGTTGGCATGAAAGAAAAAGGCGTATGGTTCGTCTATTAAGAAAAGAAGAGTCCAGATCCTTGTTTGGTGTATCTCGGGCGATGATTTTCCTTTTAGAGTGATTTCACTAGAAGAATTGGTACGACGACAATGATAGGTGGGCGTCTGGTCATTTGAGTGTTTCAATGGCTTTGGTTGGGCTTTTAATATGGCTATAACTGGGCTTTGCTTCAGCTTTGAATTCGGTTTGGCTATCATTGGGCTTTTAGGGCCCATTGCATGTGATACGATTCTCATGCGTTTTGAACCGGGCGGTTATAGTTCATTCAATAGCACAAGAACAGACCGAACTAATTTCTCAAATTGGACCACATCGTCGACTACACAAACGAGTAAATGTCAATTTCTAGTAGTCCATTTAAACTCATTGGACTCGTTTTGCTCTCTGTTTCACTTCGTCTGGTTAGGGTTTCAAGCGAAACCAATGGACGCTCAATCCTCCAATCCTAAACCATCCGATGCCTCCAAGTTCTTAGTCGACTTACCATCACGCGGCCTCTTCTCTTCCAACACTATTTCGTCCAATCTGGTACTTAATTTTACTCGTTTAGGAGATTGGACTTGGTCGCTTACGATCACTATTCCACTTAATTTATAGATGTGTGTTTTAAATTCGAGTTTTTGATTTGCGTAGTGGGTCTGGAGAATTAAGTATAATCTTTATTAAAAAACTGAGCTTTATTTGGAATACACTAGGCATCAATTGGTCTGTTTCAATGTAGCTGGTGTTTTGTTGGTTTATAAATGATCTTCAGTTCCAATTCGGTGGAGATGGCTTTAGATTTTTTTAGACACTTGTATGGGTAGGGTGTATTGCTGAGAAGGCGTATTTTTTGTATTGACTATAATTTATTGCAAGTGTAACCAGTGGTTGTGCCTTATATTGGCATAATAGATAAAACAGGCTTTTTACAATTTAGAATGGTTCTTGAGATTGAGATGGACAAAGCTAGTTTGTCAGACTTATGTGATCCAACTTGCCATTTCTACTTGCATATTTTGGGACTAAGAATGAAACACTTTCTAGCATCTCGCACGAGTTTTATATCCTTTTTTTACTTCTTTGGTCCACAACTAGCTTTTTCATCCATAGTTTTGTTCGCATTAAGTATTTATACTGAACTTTTATGTACCTTTATCTGCAGGGAATTCTTCGTGTATATATTTGTGAGCATGATACTGCACCACCAGGTTTGTGAAAGCAAGACCCATTGTCTACCTGTGGTTCAATATCTTAATGTTTGATATCTTACTATTTTGCTCCATGTTTTAGAGGAGCAGCTGATCAAGACAGACCAAACAAATATCTTGATTAGATCTTTGACGTTGAAGAAGAACAAAGCAGAATCTAAGAGTCCCGCCAGGGAAACTTCGAGAAAAAGGTGGATTTTGTGATAAATCTATTTTCACTGCTTTAAAAAAATTCACTAGTTTAGTTGGTAGAGCCAATCATTGAATTTTTTTCTTAATGTTGTTTTCCTCCTATAGGGCGGCTCCTGAAAAGGCTTTGGATGGAAGGGCTAAGAAAGCTGTCACTGGTGGTCAGTCTTCTAGTAGACATGGTAAGGCCTAATGACAACCTCCAAAAAAGGCATCATTAGTGTGTAAATATTTTCTCCATACAGGCATCTGAGTCTTTGGATTTTGAAACTTGCAGAGGCTTTAAATTCTGGCACCCCTATTAAAGAGTACCATAATTTGACAGTAGAGAGACTGCGGGGACTTTTGAAAGATAAGGGTCTCTCAATGCGAGGGAAGAAGGTTTGTAATCGACATACAACTTAGCCTTTTACAATGAACTGATATAGCATTTAGTGGAACTGATGTATCAATGATTATTTATCAGCTCTCAAACAATCTTTTTGTTTACATTCCCTATTTTTTTCTAATACAATAAGGTCTTTGCAGGATGAACTAATTTCAAGACTGAGAGATGCGGATGGCTAAAGTTGGATAGATACCTAGATCGCTGATGCACCAATGACGACTGTACGAGCCATGCTATGCTCTTCACCCATTTTGTACCTAAAGGGATATGACACTTGCATTGTATTTCGGCAACTGTAAAATTATTTTGTATCTCAGGCTCATATCACATCACGAACATGAATGTCATCAGCTTTCAGCCATTGCATGGTTGTGTTCCTATATAAGTGTGATTATCTGGAAATGGGACGATGCTGTTGGGTTTGGTGTTGAATCACAGTTTATTCCAATATGTTTTATTTAAGCAGTAAAAAGCTATTTACAAACAGACTTGGAAATATTTGTCAGGGAACTTATAAATCATCGACCCATTGGGCATGTAGGCCACAGTTTAAGACGTCATTGGCATCGTCATATTTAGAGTTTAACAACTGATTACCATATAAATATTCTTCCTTAGCCGAAGACTCAGTTGGCCTCAACCAAATCTAAGAATGTCGCAGTGGTGATTCATCCTAAATCAACATTTTATCAATCCATTTATATAGTACAAAAATGCAGTGCTTCCCACTTTCATAATTGAATGATACTTTGTATTCTTGACACTGATTTTTATGCTTACAAGCATAAACTGAAAATCTATTACAAACAACTTCCTGATAAATTATGAAGTTAAAGAGCTATAAAACCAGTAATCTCAGAATTGGCAACTTAGCACAATTGCTTATCGATCTCATATACTAGTAGATTCGAAAACCTTGATGCATCTTCAAGTGGTCTCAGCTGTTTTGTTAACTTAACCAAACAGTCATATATATCACCAGATTGCTGATGCGCCTTGTCTCTCACAATAAATTCATACACATTACCATTCACCTCGATGGAACTGCAACCAGGAGTTTTTTCTACCCCTCGCTCTTTCATTAACTTCCTCACTTTCCCAGCTAGCTCCCACATATTAGCTTCACCATACATATAAGCTAATGAAACATATGTAGCACTATCATGAGGATCCAACTGTAAGAGTTTGTAAGCTGCTTTTTCTCCTAGTATGGTGTTTTTATGCATTCTACATGCGGAAAACAATCCAGCCCAGACCACTGCGTCAGCTTGCATTGGCATGGACTGAATAAGCTTTTCTGCTTCTTCTAGCAAACCAGCCTTGCCCAAAAGGTCAACCATACACGAATAGTGCTTTACTTTGGGAGAGAGTTTATATACTTCAGTCATATCTGAAAAGAATTGACGACCCTCATTGACTAATCCTCCGTGACAGCATGCTGTTAAGAGGCCGATAAATGTGACTTCATCTGGTACCAAACCAGCATTTATCATTTGGGAAAAATAGGATATGGCATCACTTGATTTTCCATGAAAGGCTAAACCACAAATTAAGGCAGTCCAAGTCAGTGAATTTTTAGCAGGGATTTGGCTAAAAACCTCCAGAGCTTTCACAATGTTCCCACACTTCGCATACATGTCAATTAGAGCAGTACCCAGTGCAACGTTCAAGGAAAGTTTGTGTCTTTTGATGAATTGATGAATCCATATTCCAACATCAAGGGCTCCTAGTTGCGAAGAAGCAGATAGGCAAGTTCCCATTGTCACCTCATCCGGCCTCACACTAAAACTTTGCATTTCGTGAAACAAAGCCAACGCCTCCCTGCTACGCTTAGCTTGAACATAACCACTGATAACAGCATTCCATGGAGCAGCATCTTTCTCTGGCATCTTTGCCAAAATTAATCTAGCAGCTTCAAATAATCCAAGCTTCGCGTAGCCTGCAACAATTGTAGTCCAAGATACTACGGTTTTCTTTTCCATATTATCAAATAATACCTGTGCTTCCCTAACCTCCCCACACTTAACATACATATCCATCAACACATTCATAAGCGGAACCGTCAGTTTCACCCCCTTCTCCTTCACAAACCGATGAAAATACATCCCCATCTCCAAATCCCCTAACTGTGCACTCGCGCTCACCACTCCAATCATCGTCACTTCATCTGGCTCAACCTCCCACAGCTCAACCATATCCCAAAAGATCCCCACTGCCTCTCCACCCTCACCAATCCTCACATACCCATTAATCATAGAATTCCAACTAACCAAATCTCTCACACAACTTTCATCAAACGCCTTACGTGCTTCCCTTACCTTTCCGCAACACACCAGCATACTCAAAATCCCATTATGCACAAACACATCACATTCAAAACCCAACTTCACCGCATGCCCCAAAACCTCATATCCAACCCAAATCCATCCTAAACCCCCACAAGCCTTAAACAACAACGGATACGTGTAATTATCTGGTCTACACTTCCCCATCCGCAACATCTCCTTATACATAAAGACACAATCTTTAAACCCCTTACAACTCTCTAACAACCCCCTAATCAAAACATTCCATGAAAACACATTAACATTATCAGCATTGTGTAGTATCAATCTTTTACAGTAAGGTAAATCACACGAACTGGAAACCGCGCAAAATGCGATCAACCGACTCAAAGCTAATGGGTCAGTAATTAAACCGGAGATTGTCATTTGGGTCTGGATGTGGAGTAATTGGGTGATGGAAGTGCATTTTTCTAGTAAAGCCAAGAGTGGATTTGAGCGGACGAAGGAGTGGTTAGTGTTCCAGTTGTCTGGTTTGAGCTTGTGATGGGGTAAAGATCGATTCTTGGGAAGCGTAGAGATGAATCGAGTTGAGGATGTGGTAACGGGTGCTGATTGAAGAAGACGAGCGTTTACGATCATCGGAATTTTGTCTTCAATTTCGTCTCAGCGCCGCATCCCGCATCTGCAGATTTTGAGCGCGCGAAACGTAAGCCCAAGTTTTTATGGGCTTGGTTTTGGAAGTGATTGATGAAACTTTAAAATGTAAAAAAACTATTATTATAACTTTATGAAAACAATATGAAAAATGAAAAATGATTACTGTTTATAAAAATTGAAGTATAATTTTTTTAGTTTATATTCAGTTGTGTAAAGTTCAAGATAAACAACTAAGTACAAGTAAGACAGTGAGACAAGATATTGATGCTTGATTACTAATAATCTAACGGATGTGATTTAATCTTAAATAAAATCGTCAAATTCGATCAATAATTTTTTTTGCAAATTCAACCGCTAATTTAATAAATACTAACTTTAATTTTAAACGTTGAATTATCACAATTGAAATTAAATCCTTCGTTTCATAAAACCTTAATATTTCTTTTGAAATCAACTAATATTTCTTTTAAAAATGAATCTATTCTTTGGTTTTTGATTAATTCAATTGATTCAAATGATTTTACGTTAATCAGAGTTGTTGGAAATTGGAATAATCAAAATTATTCCTTCGATTCTGCAGGAAATTAATATTCGGACACTGACTCTTTCTTCACAAAATATCCCAACCGAAAAGAAAAGAAGTAAATAAGTTTATTTTATAAGCCCACTCTTTCTTTTTTAAATGGCAACACCTTTAATCATAAAACAAAGTTCTAAGAATTTTCACAGTTTTTGTATATATTATTTACCTTTCTTTAAAAAGCATTTGAAAATGAAATAATAATTAAATAACACGCAAAATGCGGCAAAGTGTTGTAATGTCAATTATTTTCATGGAAAGTGAATGGCATATTTTGTCCTCTTTTCATGTATTCACTATTTTATAAATAAATAAATATAGGATCGTTGATTATTAATAATTCAGCGGATGAGATTTAATTTCTAAATAAATCGTCAAACTCGCCAGAAGTTTTTTACAAATTGCATCAACGACGGAATTTTTTTTTCTACGACGGAAAATAACAGCGATGATATTTTCCATATCTAGAAGAATTCCTTGCAAGACTGATGCTGATTGTCATCCTTCAGTAATTTGTGGACATCGTTGTGATGTGAAGTGTTTAAATAATAATTGTGGATGTGAATGCAAAGAATAAAATGATCGTTTCTATTACATACGAATTCAGAACATTGATAAATGTTTACATACGAAATGTCTATCTTGTAATGTCTTATTATTAAGTAAAATGTCTTAAACATGTGAAAAAACTGGCGATATGTTATCGCTTGGAGGTGTTTCAACACCATACGAACAAAAACATGAACCATTTCTACATTCACCTGAAGTAAAATACATACAGTCTTTCAAGCAATCTTCATCTTTGTAACATACAGTCTCGATTAGGTCAAGCCCATTATTTTTCTCCGATGACTCTAAAAACACGAGATGATCAACAACATGAAAAATGCAAGTAAAAGTAATTTTGTAACACACTGGATTGATGAACTTACTACTTACCGACCAGAGCGGCGCATATACATAATACTAGAAAAGTCGATAGTAATGATGTATGACCACTACTCCTCATTCTTTGGTATTTTTGTACTTACTCAAATTCTTCAAGAAAATGATAGTTTAAATTACTTTTATATCCATTTGATGATCATAAATGCATCCATGGCGTTACTGTCAAATGTTACTATAAATCTTGTTATTGTAAATTGGCTGTAAAAGCTGCTGCTGCATGCATGGTCAAACCTCAGTCATATCTCGTGATTACTACTGCTATTGATATTCCCGTAACAAGTAACGTCAGATATCCTCTTGGTTGATTATTTGAACGAGACTGGCCCAGTAAGACCAACCCTGATTCTGCCACGTCATCAAATTGTTGATCTATGGCGCCTCTGGTTTTTGTTCGAAACTATAGTGTTGAAAATGAAACATAGTGGAGTGCATATGGTATACAAGTTTTCATCTAAGCAAAGAGAGCATCGGTCTTCCGGTCCTTAAATGCGTTGAGTTAGGTCCTAAATCAAAAATGCGTAAGATTGCTTCCCGTAATTAAGGATTTAGATTATAGAGCTTTTTTTACAAAGGTAAAGGAACATATATTCAATTGTATTCACTGATTCTAAAACTGCGTACCTAAGTCAAACAAGACTTGAATCCATTATAAATCGATTAGGTTACTCCTGTGCCTTCTCGCCAGCAACAAGATCCATCACCACAAGCTTCATACTGCCTTTGTTTTTCAACAATAACTTTGTATTTTTCTTCTTGTCACAGAAGCCCTGCAGTAAACCAAACAACAAAATATGCACTTCAATAACCCAAACATCTGTTTAAGAAAATATCTACATTTACCACACGATGAAAATTAGTATTCAACAAACAAGAAAATAATTTTACCATCTTTTCAAGCTCGTCCATAATTCTATCCCATCCAAACACTCCAAGAAAATCATGTTCCCCTTCCGAGTGAGAATCCATCATCTTTAATACCTCATTATTCAACTCATTCTGATTGATGACCATTTCTGATAATTCCCCAACCTCCGTAGTCACACTGAAATTCTCCGACTGTGGAAATGAAAATAGACTATCCACATTAGAAGATGCATCCATGGGCAGTGCTCCAACTTCTACGTTGTCGGATAAGATTTCGTTAGTGGGAAACTTAAGATTTCGTTCAATGCTAGCTGATTCCATTGCTTCTGAATTGGATTTCAAGAATGCAAGTTTTTGGTCTTCATCCAGAACCTCTGCAAACAACTCAACGTCATTTTCGGCAACTCCGCTACTCTGTTGATCGATGGATTTCGAAGAAACTGCAACTGTTGCACTGGAACTGCTGGGATTAATATATTTTTTCATCAAAGGCTCAACATTGGACGGCGCAAATGATCTTTAAAACCGTTGTTCTGAGGAGACGAGTTCAAGTTCAATTTGCTGAAGTTGCCACAGACAGTGTGGTAGTTTGATCCATCCACCTGATAGGAAAGGATTATCGCATCGCGACAAGTAACTAAAATACTCCCTTAATAAACGAGAGGTAAGAGAATCACCTTTATGACGACCCAAACCCTCCGCCCAAATTTCAGGCCTGACGGTGATGGCATCCTCCAAAAAGATGCATAACCACCTGCCTGTTCCGGAGCAACAGAATCCACTGCAATGTCTAACTCACTGTCAACTGGCAAACCATCATCTGGAATCTGAAATGACGCACTCAGTAAATTCAATATAAATTAATAATACCAAGATGATTCAAAACCGAACTAGATTGAAAGATAAGGACCTCAAGATCTACAGAAAGCGCACTGCTGAAAATTTGACCATATACCCAAACAAGTTGTGTTCCCTTGGGCCAAACCATGTTACCCGTATTTTTAATCCTCCAAATCTTGGAGAAGCGTAATGACGGTGCATCACAGTTCCATCCATTACATTAATATCTGCGATGAAGCGGCTGTCCAGTCTCACAGGATTTACCAGTGATGCAGGCGTGATAGTGAATGGCAAATAAGGATCAGAAAACTTGGGGCCATGTCCTCCAATCTTTTGTATCGGAAAAATGTGAGCCATGAACACATAATTAAAAATTAAGATCATCAAAAGACCACGAAGCTTGTAAGTTATAATGGTTAAATGGCTCTAAACTAAAGCTCACATGAGGGAACATCTTCATGACTTGTTGGTGCATCAACAGATTATCATCCCAACAATAATTAGCATCACTTCTGGATATTTGGTAGCATAGCCCGCAAAGGTGATAATTATATATTCTGCACAAACAGAACAGGCAAAGAATTCATGCCGCCTTCGTGGTATAACTAACTTAATTAAACCAACCAAATAAGTCCAAATATTTCCATACCCTTCATATTTGAAAAACGTTCCAGTTTTTAGCTGAATGCCACATTCATCACATTGCACACCATTGTGAAACGAAGGACCCATGGATACACATTGGTTATGATTCTGTTTTAACTGCGGAATGGGTATTCCCTTGCCTGAAGGTTGAAACATTGCATCCACCTGTGTCTCGGAAAATATGCACTCGTGAGTGTATTAACGTCCAATTTTGATAATCCATCTTTCGCGGGTGGTGGGGAACTTACTGTCCCCTTCCCAGTGCTATTACTACTGGCATTAGAGGCAGCCAAAGTTAGAGATTCGGATGGTAAAGGAGGAGAACTATTCCAATCAGGCAGCCCATACATCCCGGAATGAATATCGCCTTCACTGGTCCAAGTTTGAACATTTGACCGTTGGAGAGAAAATGTTTGAGTTTTCGAACCCTGACATGCGGATGATTCACCAATTTTGGACACCGAGCGAAGCACATCAGCTACAACTGGTGCAGAGGATACAGCAGCAAGAATGCAAGATCCCTAGTTAACTTTATCGTTTCATGAAACAGCTCAGGTACTTTCTCCACGACTCCCTCAACACCAGCTTGTATGTCCTTAATCGACTGTGGCATCCTTGAATAGTCCACGGCCACAGTAGTCATATTCCCACTAGATCGTACATTATCTGAATCTTCAACTTCACAAACATTCTAATGGAATTCAGTCCCTGCAGCGCCACGTCATCCAAATCACAGTCTTCAACTAGTGTCACTGTATCACCATCAGTAATCAGTATCAGTATATGTCAGGGTAAAATCATCATCCTCTCCTAATCTAAACAAGTTCCATATCTTATCCTTTAACTGGAGCATGTTCATGTTGAATTTCACATTTTCATAAACGCACAAGTTGAAACGCCTCAATGTATCTCCATACTTCACCTGTACACAAACATCGAAATATATACAAACATTTGAAACGAAATTAAATATAATGAAAAATGGAGGAACACAAAGTAAACCGCAAACAGGTGTGAATCATAGGGGAGGAATCGAAATTGGAGATGAGAGGACCTCGATCACCACAGTCGATAACATAGCTCCGATTCCGAGCGGTGCTTCGGTGAAACCCTAATTTTTGAGACTGACGCGATCAACGAGTGAATTAGTGATGATGAAGTGGACCGGGTCTTTGGTATCTTAACTGTGAATCGCGATTAAGACTTTATATGCAAGTTTACGGGGGACGATTTAATGGGCATAAAGACGAAGCTGCCCCTATCGCGAATCTTAATCAAAATGGTCTTCGAATTATACGGTGTTTAGTTATGGTATTATGGCTGCTAAGTCGTTCCCTGACGTTGATTAAATCACCCAATTGAAATTCCTGCTTGAGTTCATTTTACACGATTAATTGAGCATAAGAATAGTACTAAGTACCATTTAAAGATAGTAAAACAGTACTATAATGTTTTACCAAATTACTGCTTCTGAAGGGATCCAAATAAATAAATATATATTGACGGAAAATACCCATAATCAACAGCTTCATTATTGGTATTTACACGATCCATCCATCTATATCATTTTCCATACATAATGTTGTGCTGAAATCTGAATGCTGATCTTCACTAGTACTCCCTCCGTCCCATAATTTATGTCCCATTTGGTTCTTTGCACGGTTTTTAAGGAATGAAAGAAAAAATAATTAAAAAATATAGTTGTGTGGTAAAGAAAGAGAAAAAAAGTGATTTGATAGATAATAAGTGGTGAAAAAGGAAGAGAGATGTAAAATATGTGGTGGAAAACTAAAGAAGACATGTTCATTTATGGTAAGTTTTAGAAATGGGAAGATGATTTTGGGACACCCAAAAAGGAAATGGGACATTAATAATGGGACGGAGGGAGTATCATACATCTTCCCCGAATAAAATCCATACCAAAAACAATCAAAATATAAACATCAACCTTACCTAAAATATAAACATCAACACGTGTCAATGTTTCAGAGTCGTCTTCGTCATTATCACTATCATAATTAAATTCTAAATTCTAATCACCCAGGTTTTAAGGCCCTCAAAAATAAGCCTCGAAGGTAATTAATCACCAAACGAATGAATCAAACAATCCAATCGCCACGCTGGGGAACGACGCCGTAGCTCAACCTGTGACTCTTTGACCCGTTGACGAACGGACGGCGGCCTGTGACACGCCGCTTTTCGTTAACAAATCCGTAGCAGCCGATCTGCGACGGAGACGACAGCGGCGGTGGTGGTGAAATCAATTTCAGAGACTTCGGAGTCGAGAGAATCGCTCTGATTTTCAAATTGTAAGAAGAACTGGACGAGTTTGCGTCGCCGTAGATGGAAAATATTTGACGCAGATCTTCGTCGGAAGTGATGGAAATCAGCGTCTCTAGATCGCCGTCCGGCAACTGACACTTCATACGTACTGACGAGCCACAGAACTCTCCCAATCTCACCATCAACTCTGAAATCGACATCCACCTTCCACATCAACTACGACGTGGATAACAGAACAAAAATGCAGCGTTTAAGACGGAGACAGACCTGAGAAGGAGATGGATCGATCGACGGAGAGGACTCTGGTGTGGCCGCCGATATACCGAAGCTTCCCGTCGCTGATTCTCGGGATGATTCGTCCGCCGTAGCTGCACAGAAACTTGATTGTCGCCGTCGTATCCATCTTCTGCGTTTCCGATTTTGAATTTTAGGGAGTGGAACTCTTCAGTGCTTTTACTAGTTCGTTAGCTGGTGACCTGATGTTATTTATAGATGGTTTGACTGGAAGTTGTTAAACGATGTCGTACTGCTTTCGGCCCAATAAGCTTGGGTAAGGTGGCGCAAGGCGTAAGGTGACTGTTAGCCCAATAGCGAATTTAAATAAATATTTATTAAATAGTTGTTTAATAATGCACGTAACTTCATGCATCGTCATTTGTTGTAGTTTTGTTTTTAGTGTCGATGCATTTGTCCTCAATATGAGATCTTTGATTTTTTGATTTTTTTTGTGGAGTCTGTGAAAGCGGCTCGGGCTGATGCGCCCATTTAGTTTGTAGAATTGTGCACGACTCGTTCCTTTAAGTGCTTGCACCATTAGACTTCTCAACTCGAACAATATGTTCCGATGTTTCCTGATTTACGATACATTGAACATTATTTGAGATAAATACAGTTGACATTTTGAATTTGATTAGACGAAAAGAGAATCACACTTTCGAGTTTGAATAACTTTTTGTTCTTCGCATGTTTCATATTCAAAATTTTCTAGCTTGCTGACGGTAAAAACTACGTCGTAGATTGGTTTGTTCAGCTTATGTCACATCGTCCCAACATGTAAAGTTGTATCGACAGCTCCCATGTGCACGTATAGTCCACAGTGGACATTATGTGATGCTGGTCTTGTGGCTTACATGTCACTTGCCAGACATTGTGGAACAATAATATTGTGAATCAATCGCTGGATGTGTTTGGAATCTTTCGTAGCATGGAATCTTAAAATGTGATCATGTTGGCGTTCATTTAATCAACATTTTGGCACTCTACTCCTACCCAACTCAATTTCAAGCAAACGTCTAATGCATTAATAAAGTTGTAACACCAACCACACATCATAAAGTTACACAGTCACACACCAAAACCCCACAAAGACAACTCCAACGTCTTTTTCATCAAAAGCTGCCTCTACTCTTTGGTGTCTTTAAAAATGTCCAAAATTAATTGCCATTTGTATTTGTTTTCGTATAGATGCAAGTTTCAAAGTAGTGAACAGCCCGACAAACGATTTTTTATTGTATCAAATAATGATTGATATAAATTAATCATTTATGGTCATTTGGTCATAGTCCAGACTCTCATAAATGAGTTATATTTGGACAGTTGTAAGAGTGCAAATTTAGATTGATAATAAAATTTCATAAGACATGAGAGTATTATGTCAATCGTTTATTTTGATTTATCTAACGATTGAGAAACTAATTTTTAATTAAAATGAATGTTTGATTACAAATATGACACGGACGGTTGATAATGACGATTATAATTATTAAACGTTTAAATAGTAGAAATCAACGTATAACAAATATTTACTTGTTATCCAAAATTATTTTATATATTTCTTATTTAAAACGTTCATTATGATGTATTGAAACTCAAAATAAACTCATTTGAACATATTTAAGTTTTTCAATATGAATAAGGAATGACCATATTGTTTATATTTCACCATTTTTATGTAATATCCGAATCTCGAAATTTATTTCCATTTACTTTTCTCCTTAAATTATTATTTTATAAATGCAGTAATTTCATCCATTTCCACAGAAATCTCCAGAACTCCTCTCCCTCATTACATCGATTGGAACCCAAAACCCTAATAATCACTTCGCGATCATCGGCGTTTTATCGGCGGCGAAGGCGGAGGATAAAGCAGCAGTCGTAAATTGCTGTATGTCATTAGATTACATTGGAGTTTACTCGTGTAATTACCACAACGGATTTAGCGAGATCGAAAATCCTCTACAATGGCCTCAGCTACGAAAAAAGCGACGCCTGGTCAAACTTCGTCTTCCTCGACATCTGGACCGGAGTGGACTGTTGCGTCTACTGATCGACGTGATGATCAGCTCGGGAAGAAGACTGCCGCCTTGGCATCATTAGTTCGTCCTAGTGATGCCTTGCCTGATGGCTCCGGTAACAAAGGTCCGTCTCATCTTTTCCGATACGGTTTTCTGGTTGTTTGCAGTTGTGTGTTTTGGTTTTGGAATTTGAATTTTGTAAGGATATATGTTAAACGGGCTAGATGGATTTGGATATAGTTGCTTCTTTGATTCTTTTGTTTATTGTAATGTAATTGATAAGCATGAGGTTTGTAGTATGATAGATAGGATTAATTATGATACTTTCATTCCTGTGCTCAAAAGCGCTACTTATTGTCCAGGTCTACCACTCATGCTGCGTGCTCAGTCCCTTCATCCGTTGGACCCTCTATCTGCTGCTGAAATAACTGTTGCAGTATCTACTGTTCGAGCAGCTGGAGCGACTCCTGAGGTATTTTTTATTCTGCTGACTTGTTGTTTGTCTACTGTAGTATGTTTATGGTGTCAAAGCAAGCAGTTGCCCACTTATATCCTTTAATTTCAGGTAAGAGATAGCATGCGATTTGTTGAAGTGGTCCTCTTAGAGCCGGAGAAGCATGTTGTTGCACTGGCAGATGCATATTTCTTCCCTCCATTTCAGCCATCTTTACTTCCCAGAAACAAGGGTGGACCAGTAATTCCAACGAAATTGCCTCCTAGGCGAGCTAGACTCGTTGTTTACAACAAAAAATCCAATGAGACGAGTGTATGGATTGTGGAGCTTTCAGAAGTTCATGCAGTGACTCGAGGTGGACATCACAGGGGGAAAGTAATCTCATCACAAGTCATTCCTGATGTTCAGCCTCCAATGGTATGTATCAAGCTTATGGCTGAAAGCGCAACCTTTATACACTGTTTGTACTGTTGTGTCATGACTTGAGATCTAGTAGAGTGTACACCTCGATCTAAAGGCATCTACTTAAGCTGAAAATTATACCTGTAAAATATTTCTCATAAAATTTTATTAAATTATGGTGCGAGCGGAACTAGTAAAATTCAAGGTGGGGAACAACTAATGTAGGTTGATAACTGGTACAAATATGAATCCAGTACTGAAATTTGCAGTCCGGGTGTGATTGACATGATCAATCATGTGCATGATAACAAAAAAATACAAGCCTTACATGTTATATATGTCTTACTAGCTACCTACTAACACCTTAAGTTACCATTAATAACTTAGGATGCGGAGGAGTATGCTGAATGTGAAGCTGTTGTAAAAGATTACCCCCCTTTTAGGGATGCTATGAAGAAACGAGGTATTGAAGATATGGATCTTGTGATGGTTGATGCATGGTGAGTTAAAGAACTTATATGTCTTTTTGAAAAGGCTTCCATACACGTGGATGACCTCCACTACGTATTCTGTAATGTGTTTTGCAATAACCTTTGCAGGTGTGTTGGTTACTATAGTGAAGCTGATGCTCCTAGCAGAAGGCTTGCCAAACCACTGATATTCTGCAGGACTGAGAGTGATTGTCCAATGGAAAATGGTTATGCTCGACCCGTTGAAGGAATCTATATTCTTGTTGATATGCAAAACATGGTCATTGTTGAGTTTGAGGACCGTAAAGTTATACCCCTGCCTCCTGCTGATCCATTGAGGAACTATACGCCTGGAGAAACAAGAGGTGGTGTCGATCGTAGTGATGTCAAGCCCCTGCAGATCATTCAACCCGAAGGACCCAGTTTTCGTGTGAATGGGAACTTTGTGGAGTGGCAAAAGGTATTTTTGTTGTCCTCTAATTTTGGTTACCACCTTTATGAATACCTTGTTGCTGAAAATGGACTATTGGCTTGGTGGATTGCAGTGGAATTTTCGTATTGGCTTCACCCCCAGGGAGGGTTTAGTTATACATTCCGTTGCTTATGTCGATGGTAGTCGAGGTCGTAGACCGGTGGCTCATCGTTTGAGCTTTGTGGAAATGGTTGTTCCATATGGTGACCCAAATGAGCCACATTATAGAAAAAACGCCTTTGATGCTGGAGAAGATGGCCTTGGAAAGAATTCACATTCTCTTAAGAGGGTCCGATTCAAACTTTATTTGATGCAAGAAAAATTGCTACTATTTTCTCCTGTATTAAGATATAGATTCTTCTTATCCTTAAATATTACCAACATATTGTTTGTCAGGGATGTGATTGTTTAGGTTATATCAAATACTTTGATGCGCACTTCACTAATTTTACCGGAGGTGTTGAAACGATTGAAAATTGCGTCTGTATGCACGAAGAAGATCATGGGATTCTTTGGAAGCATCAAGACTGGAGGACTGGTTTGGCGGAAGTTCGTAGGTCGAGAAGGTTAACCGTTTCCTTCATTTGTACAGTGGCAAACTATGAGTATGGCTTCTTTTGGCACTTCTATCAGGCAAGTTTTTTCGATGCTCACACAAAATATTTTGCACAACTATGTGGGAGTGTCGTCTTCCACACTCTTTTAACTGAGCGACCTGCTTGTTCTTCAGTGTCAGCTGCTCAGTTACTTTTCAGTTTCTTTCCTTCCAGGATGGGAAAATTGAAGCTGAAGTAAAGCTTACTGGAATCCTAAGCTTAGGAGCACTGCAACCTGGCGAGGTTCGGAAATACGGCACAACCATTGCACCAGGTCTATATGCACCAGTTCACCAACATTTCTTTGTTGCACGTATGGATATGGCAGTCGATTGCAGACCCGGTGAACCTTTTAATCAGGTTTAATTGCTGTCTTCTTTTTCTTGTTAAATAAGATGTCTGCTTTTATTTTAACCGTCTCTAAAACAACTTTTACTGCTTGTTTTCTGTATCTTGTGACATGCTATCTATTTATTTGATTGCTGGATATGAACACTTTCGTTGAGCTAATTATTCAGCAATGTATTTATTTAGTTGATATTGTGAAACGATTCCAGTGGAGTGCAGTTCCGAAGTAGAAATTTGTTACAAAACATAATATAAAAAGCGAAAGAAAAATTCCTTAAGTTGTTACAGAGGCTTGGCTAGGTCGGAATGTTTTAGTGTCGATGACGTTCAAGCTGACTAGGTTGCTGACCTATTAGTTTCATTTGGCATATATGTGGTGCTGCATCTTTTAACTTTTGTTCTTTGGCTGTTTAATACCTATAGTATTAATAATAATATTGGTCAATGTCTTTAGTAATAGAGTTAGTCTGAACAAAGACATTTGGATGCTGTTTGGAGGTCTGCTCACTTAGTAATAGAGTTAGTCTGATTGAGGAATGGCACTAAACTCTCACACATTTTAGACGTAGTGATTGTATTTCCTTATTGCTTGAGTTCTCAATGTGTTCCATCCCTTGCTAGTCATGACAAATATACAGCATTTTGTAGGTGAATTGTTCCCACACTGACTAGTCTGCGAACCAAATGCGTGTGGATTATACAGGAGTTTTTAACTCAAGCGATTGCATCAACTTTGTTATAAACAGACATAATCCAAATAGTATAAGTAATGTTCTGTATCCATGTGAAATTGTGAATTGTTATGTATTTTTGGTTTCAGGTTGTTGAGGTTAATGTGAGAGTAGATGAACCTGGGGAGAATAACATTCATAATAATGCTTTTTTTGCGGAAGAGAAGCTACTCAACTACTTCAAATATGCGCGACTGTAACCCACTGTCTGCGCGCCACTGGATCGTAAGGATCTTCCTGTGTATGACATGATGTGCATCATTCTCAATTTTATCTGGTTCATTCTTTTAATATGAAATTGTTTTCCCAATCACAGATCCGTAATACAAGAAATGTTAACAGGACTGGGCAGCTTACAGGCTATAAGCTGGTGCCCGGGTCAAATTGTCTACCCTTAGCTGGCCATGAGGCTAAATTTTTAAGAAGAGCTGCTTTCCTTAAGCATAACCTTTGGGTCACACCATATGCAAGAAATGAAACGTTTCCGGGTGGAGAATTCCCAAATCAAAATCCTCGTGTTGGTGAAGGGCTTGCAACTTGGGTTAAACAAGATCGTCAACTGGAAGAAGCTGATATAGTTCTTTGGTTAGTTTGTCGCTCTCTCAATTTTCTTTTTGTTGGCTTCAAAATGAGGGTTGAATGTCCTATATATACAAAATTTGCATTGTATTACAGGTACATGTTTGGAATTACCCATGTTCCTCGGTTGGAAGATTGGCCTGTCATGCCTGTGGAGCACATTGGTTTCATGTTAATGGTATCATCTCAATATTATGTCGATGGAGCTGATATACTGCCTTTGTTAATTGTTTGGTTACTTTTACTTTTTTTGTTCAGCTGACCCATATGATTTTATTTCATTTTGACTTTGACATTATGTGATATTTAGTCGGTTTCTTATACTGTCATACATCTGGTGCAGCCTCATGGATTCTTCAATTGCTCCCCTGCGGTGGATGTGCCCCCAAATGCATGTCAGTTGGATGCCAAAGATGGTGATATTAAAGAAAGTGTTGAAGCCAAGCCAATTTCCAATGGACTGCTTGCCAAGCTGTGAGCCTCCCCAAGCAAAGAATAAGTTGAAATTCGATGTACTGTGGCTATCGAAAATGCATCTTGAATTATCAGTTTCTCAATGATTTAAATAAAATACTTGATGTAGATATTTATACAGGAAGCCGTATCGTAATTTTTGTAAGTTCATGTGGGTAAGCCAAGCGAATACCAGCAGCTCCTTTTGGGGTCATCTGTCCAAACCACATAAAGCATGGAAGCCACATTCCTTGATCCTCGTGTATGTTTGCCACTTTTAAGTTTTGTGTATTATACAATCGAAAGCGTTTTGGTCGCTTATCAATGAGATTAGATACTTATTACAAATTTTTGTTTAATTATAATTGAGGTCAGATATTAAATTGCTAGGACATTATAGTTGAAGGATATCTGGCATCATTTTGAGATTACTATACTCATACGTTGCAATGCTTAAGTTTTGATGAGGTTGTCCTTGATCTATTAGTGCCATTATATATGTTGTGCTGTATCCTGTCACTATTTTCCTTAGGCTGTCTGATACCCCTAACGTTATGGATAATGTCTGCTGGCTGTAGCTTTTGTGTAGTACCTACCAGGCTTGCTGAAAGAAAGATTGTCTGCTATGCGAGACCAATGCAGTCATCTTCTGCGTAAGTCTACACTATTTTCACCCCTTACGTCGGATTTTCATTCATTTTGTTTAATATTTATTCTAGTGTGAAATGATAACCCTGATTTGGAGCTAGCTAGTTATAACGTTTAGTCCTACAACGCACATAAAAATCGAATATGTAACCTGCTTTGTCATACATAATTAGCTTTGTGTAAAAGATATTCAATAATTTACAATACGTGAGACTCTAAATGGTTGTCTTCTCTCAATATAAATTATGCTCTACGCATTGTTAACTTAAGCTACTTGTAACTGAATAGCTTATTGGATTTCACAAATTTAGGACATGTGTTCGGAACCGACCCAGCCCCTCTCAGGCATACTTAGTTAGAATTTTATGTTAATATTCCTTAACTGATATTATTCTCGCCTAAATATTCCTCAAATCTTTTGTTTAGTCTTCATGAAAATACAAAATCTTTCCTTTCTTTTTGAATGCACAGGAAATGAGAATGAAGAAAGGTGATAGGAAATCTCATCAGCATAATTTCACTTTCTCCTGGTCAGTATTCTTTTTTATTTCCGACCCCCTGCTCTGGTCGATTATTTATATACGTTGTTTCCTATCGCCCATTCAGAGTCACACTAGCCACAAACTGCAGCATTGAGCAGACAAACTCCTAAAGAGAAATTTGCACGTAAGTTCTTAATGCATGTCTTTTGCTCATTTTTAAGTTAAAAGTATTTTACTTAGATTGGCTGTCAAATGATGTAGAAAGACGAAATGGCCTCATCAAGCTCGTTCAACTCACCATGTGCATGCTGCAAGTTCCTTAAGAGAAAATGCCCACCGGACTGCATCTTCGCACCATATTTCCCAGCTAACGACCCGCACAAGTTCATCAACATTCATAAGATATTTGGAGCGAGCAATGTGTCGAAGCTCCTGTACGAACTCCCACCTCAACAAAGAAGCGAAGCAGTGAAGTCAATGGCATATGAAGCTGCAGCTAGAATCCGTGACCCAGTTCATGGGTGTGTCACGGAGATATACTCTCTTCAGCGACAAGCTCAGCTTCTAAAGAAGGAGCTTGAGTCTGCAACTGCTCAGTTGAGAAACTATGAAACATTTAATAACTATCCTTACTCTCTGCCATGGAATGGCTGATCAGCTTCTAACTCTCAGTCGCATGTATCAGACAAATAGTATAGAAGAATATAGTCTAAATTCTAAGGAAAGGTCTGACAGGGCATGAGATGCTCTCAAGTCAATTTTCTAGCCACTGCATATAGAATCAACAAGTCTATGGAGTTTATCAATGCCTTTTTGGCTCCTACATATATTCTGTTTAACACTGATATTATCCATTGAATCACACAACATGCAAATTGCAGCACAGTTATTATCCTTTTTTTGGTGGCGAACACTGAATCTTTGAAGCTGCACCACAGAGTCTCAAGCATCTAACATACACAATGGCATGGGTTATGTTCTAGCAGTGCATGCATTTCATGCTCAACACTGCACATATCAGTTAGATAGAGCAGCTTTCTATGTCGGTCGATCACAAGCGCTACTTGCTTCTTCACCGTTTTGGTTCAATGGAAACCGACACGTACCTCGTAATTGAATTGGGCCGTAAACCTTTTGCGATTTGGCTCACACAACCCATTTATACGGCCCAAATAAAACTTAGAGGTAAACAAGGTCAGACGTATCTGGGGAACGTGGTGTCACATGCGGCAAGGATCAACCTTCATTAATCCTTTTTCTAACAAGAGTTTTTTAAATAGGAGGGAGACGCTACAAGTCTGGCTAGTCACGAGACACGCACTATATAGTAGTATAGTATAGTATACTCCCTAAAACATCAATCAGAGCATTATTAAATAGAACCCCCATCAAGCTACTGATATCGTGAACACATCAATGAAGATTAAGAAACCTAACCACTACACTATCACCATATGGATTCATAATAACATTCAGATAATACCCAAGTATATACAAGAACACACACACGTACGTGTAATCTACGCCATACAACGGATTTATATGTCATTTTTGGTGCCTAATATTGACACTTTTATGTCTTCACTTTTTCAACACTAAACCTGCAAACTGTAGTTTTTTTCGGAAAATAAAATAAATGCATGTTATGGGTGAGTAGTGGAGACAGCTGAAATTTTATAAACCTGCAGCAGATCCACTCACAAATGTTTAACATTCAGATCCAATCTACCAAATTTAACAACCCCTTCAAACAAATCCTCCATTCTGCATTTTCAGGATATTCACCATCCATTGACTGACCTGTTTAATTCTGTTTTTACAGCAAACGAAATGCTTACCTAAATTCTTTTCTTTTATGCACAGTGCAAGTGTAGGCATGCTCCCATGCTACGAAAAGGACAATAGGCATGTTACACATCTAGGATTTGGGTAATTTCAACACAAAAAAGAACATAGAATCCTCCTACTCATACAAAACATGGCTAGAAAATAGTAAGTTATACTTTACTATTTCGGGTACAAAAAAGGAACAACCGAGGGTGGTGATAGTTTAATTTAAAAGTTGAGGCCAAATGGAATAGATAAGGATGTGTATACTGTATACCTGTGTGAATAAGACTTCTTCCTTTTTGATGCAGAAATATTCACAAAACAAATTGACAAGGCCAAGCTGAAGAGAAAAAGATGCAAGCCTACAAAAAATAAACGGGCATCAAACAAATCAGCAAAATATAAAGTATCATCAGACAAGGGAGGAGCCACTGTCTATATCACTAACCCATCTCTCACTGTCAAATGTTAAATTAAGGAACGGGCTAACCATTATACTCAATTACTCATAGAATACCACAATTAAAACAAAGCTTTAAAACAGCTCATCTGAAATTCCATTACCATTTAGCTCAATAGCATATCATGGCCTAGCTGTTCATCTTGGATCCGGAGATTCTGGGTCTCTTTAATTTACTTACTCCCCCCGCATCATTTAATATTAGAGTAGAGTGTGCCGGAGTTGGAGTGTGATGGTGTTTTCCAATCTGGTTGTTTAAGAGCACACATCATCCCAGAAAACATGTTTTGGCATTTGGCTTCATTCAGATTGTTCATCCCAAAGTTCAGCAGCTAAAACAACCTTCTCTTTCCTTCCTTATCCCTCTTCTTTTCCTCTATTGTTGCATCTCATTGGAGTTTGTAGCAGCCATAAACTGTTTTGATGCCTGTACATTCATGTAGTGCCGGAGCCTTTACATTCTTCCTCATCTCTTTCTTCACCATTTCCATAAGCTGCACCTTCTCAGGGCTGGCTGTAAATACACAGGGCGAATCTTTGCTATCATGGAAGTCAACGTTAAACAATGGAGTGTCAATCCAATTGCTCAATAACTGGAGTCATCAGGATGGAACTCCATGTAAGTGGTTTGGAATTACTTGCAATCAGAACAATGAGGTGGTCGAGTTGGAGCTGAAGGATATGGATTTACTGGGGAGGTCCCGATGAATTTCACCTCACTGTTGTCCTTGAACAAGCTGGTTCTGACTGGGACAAATCTTACTGGCTCAATCACTAAAGAAATTGGATTATTAACAGAGCTGCAACATTTGGATTTGAGTGACAATGCTCTTTCTGGGGTGATCCCTGATGAGCTTTGTAACTTGTCAAAGCTTCAAGAGCTGTATCTAAACTCCAACAAACTTGTGGGAGCAATTCCAAAGCAGATTGGTAGGCTGACCAGTTTACGGTGGCTTGTTTTGTACGACAATCAGCTGAGTGGTGAAATTCCTAGCAGCATTGGAAACCTGAAAATTCTTGAGGTCATCAGGGCCGGCGGGAATAAGAACCTGAATGGCCCTTTACCGCAGGAGATTGGCAACTGCAGCAGCCTGATGATGCTGGGTTTGGCAGAAACTAGCCTCTCTGGGTCCTTACCTCAAACCATACGCATGCTGAAAAAACTGGAAACCTTGGCTATATACACAGCTCTCCTCTCCGGCCCAATCCCACCGGAGATCGGAGAGTGCAATAAATTGGAGAACATTTACTTGTACGAGAATTCTCTCAGTGGATCAATTCCAAGCAGTTTGGGAAAGCTGAAGAATCTGCAAAGCCTTCTACTATGGCAAAACAATTTAGTTGGCGTAATTCCCCCCGAGATTGGGAACTGCAATCTTTTACAAGTTATTGATTTCTCAATGAATTCGATTACTGGAAGCATTCCTTCATCGGTGGGAAATCTGACCATGCTCCAGGAGCTTCAGCTAAGTGTCAATCAAATATCTGGCGAAATCCCACCCCAAATTGGGAACTGCAAAAGCTTGACTCACATCGAGCTAGACAACAATCAGATCACCGGCGCTATACCTGAAGAAATAGGATTGCTGGGAAATCTATCTCTCCTGTTCTTATGGCAGAATAAACTGGAAGGTAACATCCCATCTTCATTATCTACTTGCCAGAATTTAGAAGCCATGGATTTTAGCGGAAATAGTTTGAATGGAGCCATACCAAAGGCATCTTCCAGCTCCCAAAGTTGAACAAGCTCCTGATCATTTCCAATAATCTCTCCGGCGTGATCCCACCCGAAATTGGCATGTGTTCATCCTTGATTCGATTCCGAGCCAGTAACAACAAGATCACTGGAGCAATTCCACCACAAATCAGCAATTTGAGCAATTTAAATTTCTTCGACCTTGGAGTGAACAGAATAACAGGAAATATTCCAGCAGAGATTTCAGGTTGCACAAATCTAACATTCATAGACCTACATTCCAACTCCATATCTGGCACTTTGCCTGATAACATGAACCGCCTCATTACTCTACAGTTCATCGACTTGTCTGACAATATGATCGAAGGTCAATTGAGCTCAAGCATCGGGTTGCTCACCTCATTAACAAAGCTAGTCCTAAGCGGCAACAGATTCTCTGGGGCCATTCCCTCCACAATTGGATCATGCTCCAAGCTGCAGCTGCTCGATTTAAGCAACAATGTTTTCTCCAATACCATTCCACCGAGCATAGGAAGCATTCCATCTCTAGAGATTCTACTAAACCTTAGCTGCAATAAGCTCACAGGTGACATTCCTCGAGAATTCACAGCACTAGACAAACTTGGAGTCCTTGACATCTCCCACAACTTCCTCACCGGCGATCTACTCTACTTAGCCGATCTCCAAAATCTAATCACTCTCAACGTCTCAAATAACAACTTCTCCGGCCGAGTCCCTGGCACTCCATTCTTCCAAAAACTTCCACTCAGCGTCTTATCATCTAACCCTAACTTATGCTTCCCCAATACCGGCTGCAACAGCAACGACACCAACACAAACCGCCGCGCAGCGGCCAGAATAGCTATGGCCGTTCTCCTCTCAGCTGCTTGCGTCCTCCTCCTCGCCGCTCTATACATCATCGCCGCCGGAAGACGAAAGCGAATTACGAAATTTGCCGATCGTTCCGAGGTCACAGACGATGACGTAACCCTAACGTCGCCGTGGGAGGTGATGCTGTACCAAAAACTAGACCTTCCAATCAACGAAGTCACCAAAACCCTAACTCCATCCAATATCATTGGCCACGGCCGCACCGGCGTCGTCTACAAATCCACACTCTCATCGTCCACCACAATCGCGGTCAAGAGATTCCGGTCCTCAGAAAAAACATCTGCCGCTGCTTTCTCGTCCGAAATAGCAACCCTAGCTCGCATCCGCCACCGCAACATCGTCCGCGTTCTCGGCTACGCGACGAATCACAAAACGAAGCTTCTCTTCTACGACTACATGCCGAATGGAACGCTAGGAGAGTTATTAAACGATGGAAGTAATGCGGGAATTGTCGAGTGGGATACGAGGCTGAACATCGCCGTCGGTGTGGCGGAGGGAATGTCGTACCTTCACCACGATTGCGAGCCTGCTATTTTGCACCGTGATGTCAAGGCGCACAATATCTTGCTCGGTGACCGGTTCGAACCGTACTTGGCTGATTTTGGATTGGCTCGGTTTGTTGAAGATGGTGGCGATGGCCGGTCCTTCTCGGTTAACCCCCAATTGGCCGGTTCGTTCGGTTACATGGCTCCAGGTTAGTCAAACATTCATGTCTAAGTAAACATTGACAATATACCCTGGTCGGGAATTGAGGTTTAATTTGATTTGATTCAATTTTGGTTCATTATGTGTTGTAGAGTACGCTTGCATGCTGAGGATAAGTGAAAAGAGTGACGTGTACAGCTATGGAGTGGTTTTGCTGGAAATTATAACAGGGAAGAGGCCGGTGGATCCTTCATTTCCGGAAGGACAGCATTTGGTGCAGTGGGTGAGGGATCATTTAAAGAGTAAAAAGGATCCGATTGAGGTTCTCGATCCAGTGCTCCAAGGGCACCCAGATACACAAGTGCAGGAAATGCTTCAGGCATTGGGGATATCTTTGCTTTGCACTAGTAATAGGGCAGAGGATCGACCTATGATGAAGGATGTGGCTGTTTTGTTAAGGGAGATTCGGCATGAGAGGCTGAGCGAGGGTGAAGTTCAGAAGCCAGCCAAGAGTAAAAATGGTGGTGGAGATGGTGATTTAGGGATGACAGTGTCATCTTCGTCCCTTGGGGCTGCTAGGATGTTGATGCAGCAGAGATCTACTCAGCATTCACTTTCTTCTTACTCGAATTCGTCAGTTGGGTAGCCCCATCAACCCTTCAATGATATGAATAGATTATTAGTTATATTTCTGCAAATTTCTGTTACTCGCAGCAAAGTAGATTCAACTGGGCATATTGTAAACAGATGTATCAAAGGCATTGATACTTGAGTAGTGCAGTGTATATTATTAGCAAACAAAATGCAGTATGATACGAGCCACTACTTTTTTTACGAGTTTGAAGAAATCAGGACAAACATGAATACGAGTCTGCCCATATACATGTGATGCGCACACAGTTAATATTTTATCATCCAGCACCTCGACAAAGTTTAGGGTTTAGGGTTTTAGGGCTCTTCCTTCTCTCTTGATTGCTCTTCCTTGCCTGTTCTTTTCGGTAGCATCTACTCCGGGGTGGAGCAAGAAGTCCATCCTCATGTAGTGATGAATCTTCTTCTCTACCCCTAGGAGATCTTGCATTTCCTTTCCTTGCCTTTCCTCTTCATGTTTCCTTTCCTTCTTTAGGGTCCTCCCTAAAGCTTTTCTTCTAGTTTGTAACTAGTCTTTCCTACACACCGTGAGTTCCTTTGATTCGAGTCCATCGTGATTTCTGCCACGGTTTGGTAGCAGGCTGGGACTACCTCCCCGGATCTGTTTCAGCTCCTTGAGTGGCTGAGGGCCAGTCCGTCGTCGGACATGGTGGTTTCGAGTACGGGTGCTTGCGGTTGTGGTTTGCTGGGTGGCTTGTCCACTTCTTTGGGAATAAATCGACGTGCTGAGTGGTGGCTCGGTCTTGGGTCGCGGCTCAGTCCGTCAGATCTGGTCGACTGGGGCGCGGAGCGGGAGGTGGTTGACGGGAGGACAGAACGGACTGAAGTGGGGCGGGTGGTGGACGTCTGGGCCGCGGATCTGGCTGTCCGGAGGTGGTTGTCGTCGGAGGGGGTTTGATGACCGGATCTGGCTGCTGACCCTCGGTTCGGCTTTGACGGGAGTCGGATGGGGACGCGGGCTTCTGGCGAGCTGGCGGACGGGCGGTCGGGAAGATTGGTGGCCTGGCGGCTGAGGGTGGAGCGGCGCGTGCTGGGGTTTCGGCGGCGTGGTGGATCGGCGGCGTGGTGGGGAGGGTCGGCGGCTAGGGTTTGAGGTTTTGTGGGCCTGCTTTGTTTGGGCTGGTTTGGGTCTGGTCTATTTCCTGCCTTCTTGGTCCTTCTGTCCTTTTGGTCTTCTGTCTGCGCTGCTTTGAGATGTTTCTCGAGTCCGAATGGTTGATGGACTTTGGTGAGTTCGTTGGGATGGCGCCGTTTCGGCCTGCTTCACATATGTCACGAACAAGACTTCCTCGACGTAGATTGTCTTAGAATTTGTCCCTTCGGTTTGTTTCACTTGCGCCTATTGTAAAATCTTATTCAGATGAAATGAAATTGTCTCACCTTGAATCAAAAAAAAAAGCACCTCGACAAAGTTTCATGTAACTGAAAAGCGTACTTAACGGGAACTCAAGGTAACTAAGTCAAGCCAGACATCCAAGTTCGACAAACCATGAATGTATGATTACCTAGGAAATGGAACCTTTAGAATCAAGAAAATTGAGTTACTTGAAACACAATTTACCAACCAAGGAGTGAGAACAAAGGATACTCAGTGATCAGGTGTAACTTCCAAGCAATGTTTAACAATGTTATGATAAACACAAGGACAGGGAGGATGTGTGTGTGCTTGTGGGGAATCCAAATTACGGACTGGATGTCTATTATTCAATAAATAATCCATTTCAAATCACATCTTAAACCATAAGCCTACCATTCATATTTTAATCAAGTTGCTTATTATATGCAAACTGTTCTACAAGACCCACAACCATGTGACGTTTCTAGGCACAGCAAACACACACAAGATGATAAAATTCAATCATAATGCAAAAATAAAGTTCTAAAAAGATGCATGGATTCTGAAACAAAATCCAAACCTCTATTATTTCTCAAGCAAAGAGCACATCAGAGAGTCGGGCCAACCATATCGTCTCCTGTCCATTTCTGAACTAGTGGATTCACGCACTACTTTCAAGTTGCAACTGTCACCAAAGCTTTCCAGTGAGTTCAAGAAACTGCAGCATTTAAATGTCAGTATCAATCCTAGCATGTACTTATGTACCTTGATGTTAACTTCTCGAGCGTAACCTTTTTGTCATCATGATGGAAATAGGAAGGTGAAATATGCATTCTTCTCTTGAACAATAAACTTAGAGCTATTCTGCACATGTCTGCACATGCGCACCATATTGTAGTATATATACACTGCAGATATATATAAAGGAAGAGAAAAAAGGGACAAAAGATTCCTAAAATATAGATCTGCATATGATTTATATCATTAACAAAGATCTGAAACTGGAATATAGCTATCCAAGTATTATTCTATCGACCACATGTATAAGCAAGAATGCACATGATTAAGGAAGTTGAGTGAGTTTATCTTAGACATTAACGGCATACATGTACTGTCCTTTTTTTCAACATATCAGTTACAATAGATGATACATAGATGGGAATAAGGATGAGTCTTATAATTTGTGCAACAACAAGATGCTTTTGTGGCCTATCGTTAACGGAGAGTGATAGAGGTTTTTAAACATTATTGCAGTTGTGAAAAAATGATGCATTTGCAAATGGATAATATAGATGCCTACATGCCTTAAAAGAAAAGGTGAGCATATAAGAACTAAAATGCAACTGTAGGACGAGAAACAATCAGAAGATTTTGTATTCTTAGAACATAAATCCATGAAAAGGCAAAAGTTATACACAGCACATGGAAGGTTTTTTACCACTGACAAGGAAATCATAGAGGACCGTTGGAAAAGCAGAACAAAGTGCTTTGTTTCCTTCTTTTTCCTGCAGATACTTTGCTAGGATTCATTTTGGTGAGGCTGTGAATTTGATGCCACTCACCACTGACCTTTGTTGTGGTTTGGTAAGCAATCAGTAGCTGTTGATGATAATAACAAAATTATGCATGCAACATTGACAATTTGACAACACGTTTGAGATACGCACATCATTTTAATTGATATTGATAGAGATTGGAAAAAAATACTTCAAATGTATTGAAACAACTGTCATAATGGAAAAACAAAGAGAAATCGAGTGATTACCAACAGTAACAATGCAGCTGGTGTGCCCACAGTATTGCTCCTGCCAATGAGACCGCGTTCTAGCCTTTAATGTCAATGTTATATCTGCGCAGCAATTATATGCATCCCTTCTGTGTGGACAGGATAAACGAAGGTTCTCTATCCGCATAGCAAGATTTCCGAAATTTAATGTATATAATCCATCAACATCTTTTCAGTTCTCAGTTCTCACAAGATCAAGGATGCTCTGTTCATCTATGTTCTCGTACATACATGATACAATTAGAATATATTAAACAGACTCAGAACTTAAAGATTTCAGGTGGCTATCGTTTCAACACTGAACGTAAACAGGTCTATTTTCTTGAAAGATTTAGCAAATGAATCACTGAGAATTTAATTTATACAAGAATGACATGGACTAAAGGATCATCATTGTAGGCTGAGATATGCTCATCGTCGAGGTAAACAAGTTTCGTACGATATATTCCTCGCATAATCAGAAGCCACTTACTTACGCGGTACATAGGTTGCAGAATTTCTTCTATCACTGACTATTATAACAACCAGTCCTGGCAAAATACGCTTCACACTATTCATTTTGGAAACTTCAATGGCTATTTTATCTCTAATTTGTGCTGCCACAGAATTCTCATCAATAAATTTGCATAACCCTCAGAGCCATCTATATCTGAACAGGACACATGATAAGATATATTGACCCATGTCAGTGATCACTGATCACTAACTTAGTGTGCAATTCACTACATAATGAATGCCCGGAAAAGGATCATAGCTGTATCCAAGCAAAAGCAGGAAGCTATGTTTGAAACCAGCAACATTCATTTTAAAAGAGAAAATGAGATTAATTTTCAACATTACACATTGAAAGAATACCAGCATTTGAAGATTAGGATTGATGAATGGCAGGTCTCCTTTGAGGAAATGGGTTGAAGGACTTAAAAGATGCCTGAATGAAAGATTAGGGCAAAATCGTTCCATTAAGGCATTTCTCTATGCGAGCATTGTTGACAACAATATCTGGAATGACATTTTCTTGTTAGGTTAGAAAATCAATCAAATGATCCATTGAAGTAACTCACTCTACAGGGCTTAGTACCGAGCTATATTACATGTTCAAAATGTCTAAAAAAACTCCATGACTATCTTAATTTTTTGGTTCACAGATCACAAGTGGTTTTAGTTATGCAAAGAATAAATATCATTACTCTCACTCAAGCGACCAGTTCATATCAGCAGTTTCTTGACGCAAGGTATTCAAATTCAAAAATCAATCCAATTCTTCCTGAAAAGACAAAATAAAATCTCCGTTACACATTTTCAGAACCTATACTGATACTGCCAATGCGAAACAAAAGAGTGACACAAACACTTCAATGCAAAAGTCAAGCTCCATTGGTTATCAAACCCTAACTCAAATTGCAGTGACATAACATACTACACTTCACTCCAATATTATACCTTCAGAACTCGAGCGCATTTATTGAAACGCACTACGACTCTTTGTAGCGTGTCGCTCTAGAGGGAACGGCGTGTGACCGGGACGACGACATTGGGAGTTGATTGAACGGAGAAGGCAAAATAACTGAGGACTTGATCGTAATTAAGCAAAATACTTGTTAATTGGGTATTTTTTCTCTCTTTAATTATCATTTATCCATGAAGGTTTTGTATTAAATTTATAAATTCAAAGGAAACTACGAGTATGGAAATGAAAACTTTAATATTAAAACCCACACATGAAAATGGAAATGTAATAATGAATATATATAAAATTTTCGAACAAAAAATAAAGATAAATTTGGAGCAGTAGTGGTCAGCCATTCCGTCTTTGATATCTTGAGCTATGAATTATTAATAATTTTTTTAAAAAAAGAGAAAAAAAAGATAAATTTTGGATAAAAGCAGAGCAGTGAGATACATAAATATCGGCAACGACTCGCACCCCCCGCTTCTCCTTCATTCCTCCTTCAGCTATCGTCGCTTTCCGATCTGTGGCCGTCAACCGCAATCCTCCCCCGCGAATCCTGATCGGGAGTTATAATCTCCTTCCCCTCCTTTTCCCCACCCCTAACCGAATCGATTCGCTCTCGTTCATCGGATTGGTATTCTAGGGTTTCCGGCTTCGCACTGATTGTGTGATTTTCTGCTGCTCTTTTTAGGATTCTTTTATTAAATATTTTTTGCATTTATATTTCAAATTTTGAATAAAACTTGGTACTGGCTGTTGGCCAAGTGGTAATGTATACTGTATATATGATAATTTGTGGGGAGAGTTTTTCTGTTTTGATTGTTAGAGAAACAGTTATATTATGCTGTCCGTAGAGAGCTATGTTAAAGTTCCAAGACTAATGCTTTAGGTTTTGTCAAATTTATATTCGTCTCTGAAAAGGAGCTTGAATGATATAATGGTAATATGCCGTTGCAGGGCATTGTTGAATTGGTTTGATGACCTCACATACAAGCTGCTACATCAACCATGGCGACCGAGCGCAAGTATGTTAATATCAGCCTTTATTGCTAACGTGGATGACTTGTTTCTTCTTTGTGGACTTTTGTTACTACTGTCAGCACGTTGCTATGAAGAGTTTGTAGTAGTTTCTTTCAAACTTCAGCATTCATTAAATGTGGTGGAATATATTAAACCAGCGCCAGCATGATACAATTGTGTAATTAGGAAACTGGCGTTTAGTCTTAGACCTCCCCCTAGTTGTATGAAGTTCCAATGATCCTTACAGGTTGTTGATGTGCTTGAATGCTCATGATATGCTCTTATCTGTGAATATACTGAAGATAGTAATACATTCATTTGTCATGACTTTCATGTTTTTTATACGTCTGACCAGTTAATTTGACTCAGGTGGGCATCTTCATCCACAAGAAGAGGTGGAATGACTGTTTTGGGCAAAGTTGCTGTCCCAAAACCTATAAACTTGCCCAGTCAAAAGTAATATCTACTCTTATAGCGAGTCATATTATCATACCTTATTGCTTATTATGACTCATAATTTGCCTAATTTCTCTTGTTTTAAGGTTAGAAAATCATGGAGTCGATCCAAATGTTGAAATTGTTCCCAAGTAAGTACATTTTATTTTTGGTCGTTGTTTAGTATTACCTTACAAAAGTGTGTCATAAAGTTGTTTTTAATGTGTGTGTAGGGGTACCCTTAGTTGGGGCAACCGGTCAGGTTCACCTGCATCCAATCCATGGGGCTCGTCTGTATTATCCTTAAACACAGACAATGGCCACCCTTCATCAGGTGGAAGTGGTACCCGGCCATCAACTGGCGGTAGCGATAAGGCTTATGAATCTGCTACGAATGTATGGGGTTCAATTTCTAGACCATCTTCAGCGTCTGGGTCTTTGACATCAAATCAAGCATCTGGGACAACCTTACGACCTCGTAGTGCAGATACTAGACCAGGGAGCTCACATTTATCTCGTTTTGCTGAGCCGTCGACTGAAAATTCAGGGTCATGGGCTGCTGCTGGAAGTGGAGACAATGTGGTGATTATTTCTAAAGCAATAAGGCTGTCATTAATAGTGTGAATAATCGCTTCTTTTCTCTTCTATTTTCAGTTTTCTGTCCAATAATGGTGCTGAAATTACCCCACTTCTTATTTATCCTACCTTTTGTAGAATAAAGTTTATGTTTTCCAAGCTGATATAGTTTATCTCTTTCCTTCCAATGCTTTTTGCATCAGGCACACTTGAAGGATGATAAATTTTCACTGATCTCAGTAGATTTCCCGACCCTTGGCTCAGAGAAGGAGAACCTACCCAAGAATGCCCATACATCTCCTGAAGGTTGCAACTCTTCCTATGCAATCTTATTCTTTAATTTTGGCTTGAGATTCTTTTTAACGTGGCATGTGAATTTTCTGCGTTTAAGTTGCTCCTGTTTAATTTATTATTCGAGCTGGTTGCACTAATTAATGGTTCAAGTTTTACGATCTTGGTGGTTTATTTGCTTTTTACCCATCCTCATTCATTGTTACTGTTTTCTTCCTTCTAAAATAATTATGCTCATATATCACTTCAGGTGGCGATGGTGTGGACACTGCAGTAATAAATATTGGTAATTTGAATCATGGCAGAAGAGACAACCGGCTATGCGAAGATGGAAGACGGCCTAATATGGAAAATCGGCTTGGTGATGCTATACAACAGAATCCTAACATGCATGGATCCCCTCAGCATTTGCCCCCATGGCATGGTGCTCCAGCTGGTGTTTGGTACAGAGGGCCAACATGTGCTCCTGCTTATGTTCCTCCGGGTGGCCCACCTTATGGACCCCCTGGTGCTCTGCCATATGGGCCATCTGGTGGCCCTCCTTATGGACCTTTAAAAATTCCCCCATATGGACCTCTCATCGGTCCAGGTGGTTTCCCCGTAGAACATCCTTACTATCATCCTCCAATGCCAGCTCCTTCCCTTGGGGGCTCACAGCCTGTTCCTCATGCAGCCGGGCCGAGAGGGGGTCATCAAAATAATGGAGAGATATACAGACCTTCTAATCCTGATGGTCATTTCCACCCAGGAATGCCAATGAGGCCTGGATTTTTCCCAGGTCCAGTGCCTTATGATGGCTACTATCCTCCACCAGTGGGTTACTGTGGCCCTAATGGCCGAGATATTCCATATTTGGGACCACAAGGTGGGCCTTCTGCTTATGATAGGCACTCGACACATAATGCTCTCGAGCATGCTAATTCTCAATCTGCTTATGGTAAGCATGGCCCTCATGAAAAGCCTGCTGGACCTGAACAAGGAAAATCAGGTCATAGACATAACCCTCATGAACAGTACAAGGTTCTTTTGAAGCAACAAGGAGAAGGTCATGAATGGGGGGACAGTACAGCATCCTACAACTCACAGTTTGGAAAAGGATACCTTGGCAGGCCATCATCACTTGAAAAGGGTCTAGGTGCAGAATCAAATAATGATGAGAAAACAGATTCCAGAAGAACAAGCCATGACGGAGGGCCGCTTCTTGGTTCTCATAATCATGGTGGGTCTCAGTTTGATGGAAGAGTGCGGTTGACAGATGGGGCAAAAAACACAAAAAGAGTTACTCTGGAAACAAATATTCCAGATAAAGTATCATCTTCAGAAGTTGGGGTGGCCGCAAAAGATTCAGGTTTGATAAAAAAGATTGAAGGTTTAAATGCAAAAACTAGAGGAATTGATGGAAAACAAGACTTAACTTCGATTTTTAATTGGGATGAAGGAAAGAGCAGGTCACATAAGGTTCCAAATGCCCCTCATTTTAACAATGAATCTATAACTCACAAAAAGAGTCATTGCGGTGGTATTATCAATCCTCCTGAATCCCATCACTCTGAGGCTATTGATGACTCGAATTCATCCAGGTTTGTTCTACATTATTGTGTTTGCTCTTGCTTTCAGTTTGGTATGCCGTTTGCAGTTGAAAATTGTTATTTTTCAGAAAATTTTCAAATAGTGGGCCTCAAAAAAGAACCGATTACCAGGGTAAAGGGAAACCTGATTTCATAGACTACGAAGGACGGCATAAGAATGCTCACAACGGTCACTTTTCAACCATGGTTTCATCTTCAAAGTCAAAGCCATTAAATCTAAAGGTACAAGATCATTGCTTAAACATGGTTGTAGGGAAGCCAGAATCCCCAATGGTAGGAGAGGATACAGTTCCAAATTCTGAATCTGTATCTGATCCCATTGATATTGAGGCGCAGGTGATTCTACTCTCAATTCTAGTCATTTTTTCTTTATTTTCTTATAGAAACTAATTTGATTAAGCTCTCTCCTATCAGCGAGCAAAGAAAAAAGAAATTGCAATGCAACGTGCCATACAACTGCAAAGAGAAGAGGAGGAACGAATCAAAGAGCAAAAGGCCAAAGCTCAAGCAAAACTAGAAGAACTGAACCGGCGAACAAAATTAATGGAATGCTCTGCGGAAAAAGGCAAACCGGAAACTGAAAAAGCTGATTTTGTTGCTGAAAAGGCCGAAAAGATTTCATCTGTTGTAGATATTGATGGCAAACAAGTGGAGGTGCAGTCTGCACAACTTCGTGGTGCAGATGCAGTGCTAAAGTCAGACACTATTGTTATTGGAACTCGAACATTGGATCCTCAGCAGCTGATACCCAAGGATGACGTCCGTGGTTGTGTCACATTTCCTCGCCAGTCCCCTGTAGAACAGATGGGTGGGTATCATAAGATTGATGCCAGAGGTGAACCTCCACATTATGGAAGTAAAAATAATATGTTGAAGTCTAAAAATAAAGGCTTTAAAGAAAAAACAAAATTCCCAGGATGAGATAGTTGCCTCTGAAATGATTGTTAAAGCAGAAGGCGAATCCTTTAGATATGGAAATGTGGTTGGAGAAGAGGTTTCCAAGAAAGTTGATGTGTTATCTGAATCTGAAGTTCATCATAGAATTAAAAGTGACAAGAGCGGGAAAAATGAGCACAAGGTGGAGGAAACATCGTCTTCAGTTGTCAGACAGTCTGTAGCCCCAAATATTTCTGATGTCATGAAAGCTCAAGTTGTCAGTATCAAGCCACAGCCACCTAACCTGGGTGAGGCAAATCAAGGCCAGCCTCCTGTTTTTTCTAGTGAGTGGACTCCATCCACTGAGTCTCATGCATCTCAACTGAAAGAAGAATCCCAAAGCAGGATTAGCAACCACGCTAGACATCAGGGTTCACGCAAGCAATCAAGGAATCAACAAGGTAATAGGATTGTCGACAAAACACATGGCAGTGACACTGTTGTATGGGCTCCTGTTAAACAACAGATCAAAGAGGTGATCAAGGATTCCAGTCTCAAAGTAGTTATTGACGAAGCTGGTGATCATATTGGAAATAATGATCATGCCCATAGCAACTCAAAAAACAGGAGAGCAGAGATTGAAAGGTATGTTCCAAAGCCTGTTGCACAAGAACTAGCTCAGCAAGTGGGTGCTCAACAGCCAGTGTCTGCTGGAACAAATTTGACTGAATCAGCTACTATTAGAGCTGAACATGCTGTTGAGAATGAAAATGTTGACATCAACAAGCAGGAACGAGCTCCTAAAGCATGGCGCCAGCGAGACTTGGCTGAAGCTTCTCATAGAAAGGGAAAGGGTCCAAAACATAACCCTCTTAATTCTTCAGTAGTCAGCAAAGAAATTCACATACCTGATTCATGTGAGACTCTAGAAAAGAAATTATCTGATGGCTGGAACTCTGCTGAGGGGTTGAATGTCAATGCTTATGAAGCACCTGAGGCCTCTGTTCCAAATTCAAAAGGACAGGCATCCTTAAACAGAGGTAAGCCTCAGTACAGTAAGAGTATTAGAAAAAATGGAACCTATGACCATGATCGTGATCATCGTAAAGGCCAAACGGGGAAGGATCTGGGCATTGGCCATTGTCAGTCAACAATTGCAAACAGTGATGAACTTGACAGGACAGTATCACATAAAGAACATCACCATGAAGGAGGGCACCCAGCAGCTCATTGGCAGTCTACACCACATGATTCATCTGCTGATAATCGAAGGGTCAGGGTGAGTAGAGTTTGCCAGAGTTCAGGTCAGGAAAGTACTAGGTTTGTTAAGAAGGAACCTGCTCCATGTGAAGATCATTTTCAGCCCAAGAATGTAGAGATGACTGATAAAGATGGACCTCAAGCACTGGCAAAAACTGATCCTGGGTCTGTGACCATCACAGGTCCTCAACATGACAAAAGAGAAAGGAAGACAGCTGCTCCCCTGATTGGCTCATATTTGTCGAACCCAAACCCTCGTGCCAGAGTTGAGCAACTTCATCCTGTAGAGCATCAACATGAGAGGGGACCTCATTCTTCTTCTGCGATTAGAAAGAATGATAACCAAAACAACAGAAATGTCATAGGGCCAGAATCTCAGAGAGAGTGGAATTCGTTTGAGAAGGACCGGAGGCACCATATCCAAACATCAGGCAGGGGTAGACCCAGACAAGGCAACTCGCATTATGAATACAAGCCAAAGGGACAAGGCCATACGGCTAATGCAGATGGAGGAAACTCGTAGACTCGTGGGATGGTAGTGTGAATTTGAATGAGAGATGTGATATCAATTGGAACATGTCGATGATCTGAATTCACTTTATGCTTTGTTTTTTGTAATCACTGATAAGTTATTCCGTGTTTTGTTTGTAAGCAATCTGGCCTTGTTGTTTTCAGACAAGCAGATTTTTGAAACCTCATCTGATCTCTCAAAACTGGCTTCTGGTTATGTCATATCCCACAACACATTGCTCCGTCTTCTCTCTAAACCGTCGCTCCATCTTTTGTTTTCATTTTTCTTCTTTTTTCAATCTCTGCTCCGGGGTAGAGGGAGGACTTTCTTCCTAATGGGATGATGGTTTCTCAACCTCTACTCCTAGGAGATCCATCCATCTCTTTCATCCTAGCCGCCGCCGTTGCAGCCCGAGTCGCATGCATGTGCCCGATCTTCCTCCACTGGATTCCTCCACCATCATAGGTTGCATGCATGTGCCCCGATGATCGTCTCAGATCGGCTTTGTTTGTTTATAAATAAGGTGTCTTAATGCTTGTGTTTATGCTTCGTCTTTTATCTTGTTGTTGCCGTTTAGGCATTTCGTGGAGCTATCTGCTAGTAATAAGGCTTGAAGTTTCGCCATATGAAGGTTGTTTGTCTAGATGATGAACTAGACGCTAGTGGTATCGATGGTGATGGTGCCGTTTTTTGCCTGAGCTCTCAACTGGTTGATTAAGAGAAGACCAAAATATAGTGTCGTCTCAAATTTTTACCGTGTTTGTTTCAGCTTGTAATCATGTTAAAATTTGTACTTTTTTTAATGATCTAATGAGATGACCCATTTTTAATCAAAAAAACTGGCTTCTAGTTATAGCTGATAATCCTTTAGTCACGATTTTACTTTTGTGGATTCAGAATCAGTGCCGCGAGACAACCATTTACTAGTTAATTTCAGTTCCCATATTCATTAACAGTAAGTCGTGTTTGTTTTTACAAAAAAATTGAATAAAATTTCGGGAAAGAGACAAAAAAAAGTCCCGGTGTTCAAGTTCAAGAAGACAATTTGCGGCTCTCGATTCTTAAGCTCCGATTGACTAGCAACAATGATTGCCTCTTTGACGATCTCCTCTCTTTATTCCCGCCGTCCCTCTTATCAGGTTGTTTGCTTCTCTTCACTTTCAACTCTTTGTGTGCTCTATTTTACGCTTCTTGCTTTCGTATCTGGAAACCCTAAACCCCCCTTGAATTATTTATCAATATTTTCTATTTTTTGTTGAATTTGCCAAATTTATGAATTTAGGGATTGTAAGAATGTACACAAAAAAAGTCACTATGTGCTGGCTAGGGATGTATGTATATATGTCCATCGCCACTTACATTATCTTCCTTTGATACCAGCTTAGTTTACCTCGAAGCTTGTCTGAAAAACAACCATGGAGTATGCCTGGTTTTGGTTCCAAATGTAGCTTCTCGTCCGCACTGAGCTCCACCCAATATGTAAGTGACATTCGTAGTTCCGCTGGAATAGTTTCAAGGAGGCCGAGTGCACTTCTCGCCGTGTCTGAAGACCGGATTGCTGCCACTGATGTTGAAATTGTTAATCTCGAAGAATATACTGATATTGATGATCTTCCTTCTGTTAGTAGTATCCCGCCAACCCATTTAGGGGAAACTGGTGGACGACCAGGTTTTCTCTCATTTTATAACCGTCCATGGAAAAGAGAGTACAAAGCTATAGCGCCCATATCCCAAGGGAACAGTGGAAATTTATCCTGGTTTGCTGGTCCGGCTGTACTTGTAGCTTCGTTCATCCTTCCCTCTCTCTACTTGAGGAAAGTAATCTCTATCGTGTTTGAAGACTCTCTTTTGACTGGTGAGTCCTTACTTTTATGATAATGTTGTGTGCTTTGCATATATTGGTGCTTTTTATTCATGTAGTCAATCCATGTGATGTGATATCGAAACAAAACATTCTTGTTGAATACGGTTTTGCAAGAGATCAAATCATTTTTTATTTAATAAGAAAATCGAATTTGCAGCAGACTTCCTGAACCAAAATAGCTGTCAGCTGCATTGTATGCTGTGTTGGACATATAGATTCTTCTGTTTGAAGACTAATTTATGGTTTAGTGTAACTGTTTCAAAGCAACATATTGTTTTGTCTTACAAATATTTGTAAATCAACAAACAAAATTCAGAATGCTAATACAGCTATGTTTTTTCTTCCAATTATATCAGAATATTAATTCTAGACACATATCTCAATTCAATAGATCCCTTTAACTTATCAGTTTGCGTTTATGTCTGCTTGCAGATTTCCTCATTTTGTTCTTCACAGAGGCCTTGTTTTATGGCGGTGTTGCAGTGTATCTCTTAATATCGGACCGTATGTGTCGAAGTGGTGAGGCCTTGAATACAGTGAAAACCACAAATATTGAAGGTCCTACATGGGCAGACCGCATTTCCTCTGTCGCTATATTGTCCCTCAGTCTAATCATACCTATGGTTACTATGGGTTTGGTTTGGCCTTGGACTGGCCCTGCAGCTTCTGCTACCCTTGCACCATATTTAGTTGGCATTGTCGTCCAATTTGCATTTGAGCAGTATGCTAGACGCATTAAATCTCCTTCTTGGTCCATTATTCCGATTGTTTTTCAGGTATTTGATTTGCATTAGTATCAAAACTGATCTGAATTTTCTGTTTCCTTAGAAATTGATACGTTTGACGTTTTACAGTAAAATCATATCGGCTAAGGGGTGTTGTTACTTTTACTTGTGCAGATTTATCGGCTGCATCAACTGAATAGAGCCGTACAACTTGTTACCGCTCTATCGTTGACTGTTAGAGGAACAGAAATGACAGCACACAGCTTGGCCATCATCAGTTCTTTAGGCACACTTCTAAACGTCCTTCAGTTCCTTGGTGTAATCTGCATTTGGTCACTCTCGAGCTTCATCATGAGGTTTTTCCCTCAAGCTGTGGTTGAACGATGAAAACTTTGCTTTCAACAGTCATGACATTCCGAAATTAGATTTTCATCTGATAGTTTCTTCCCAGACTTGCACCCCTACATGTGGCACTAAAATTGAAGGTCTGCTGTGAAATCCTGCTTGTAAATCAGGGAAGTCAGAATCAGGAACTGAGGCCGAGGCCTGCTTTTCTAAATGAAACTAGCTTTTAAATGAGCATGGTGTATTGAACTTGTAGCTGGTTAACAAAAAATATGTACTGAAATTTTCTTACATGCAATTATTTCAAAATTATATACAATTGTTTAACAAATGAGAACATATTTGAGCACAACCCTAGTTTAGAATCATGAAACCAACCATGGGCTAGCAATTCACATCTTTAAATTAAATCATCCATGAGAACTGAGTCGGTCCCTAAGACCAATAAATACGGTTTCCTAAACTGCAAGCTTCTTGGGTTCCCATTTAGGCATAATAGGTGAATACAGTGTTGCCTGACGAGCATGCAATTAGGTTAGATGTTGGATGCCATGCCATATGCAATATCTTTGAGGTCATTTCACAAGATGCTGCGCTACTGTCCCAAACTGAGCTTTCACGGCCTACACATGATCACCGTATAAGGATGAAAACTCATATCTGTGCACTTATATATTCATAAGTAATACAAGAAATTTTATTGAGGATTAGCAACCATGGCGAGAGAATCCACGCGTCAGGTTGCTCAGTGATGATCTCCTTCGTCTTGGAGCAGCATCCACATTTGATTTTCTGTTTATGGATAGAAACAATTATTCAAGCAAGGGGTTATATATTCACACCACTATCTAGAGAATCAAAACCCATAAAATGTTTCTGACTTTCAAAATTCAAAAAATCAGGCCTACCTGACCCCATTTCTGCAAGCCTCCATGGTGCTTCCATCGCCATTTCCAACTCCATAAGAGAAAACACGAAAAATGGTTGCTGGAAAAATGGCCCAGAGTTAGCATAGAGGAATAAAATGAATGAAAGTACTTTAACTGATGCTTTTTGTGAGATCCATAGCCCACGAACGAATGGCAAAACTATAAGTCAATACTTTACATGTTATACATGGAGGTACCTTGCTAAACGTCCATTTACTGATGAGTTCTTTGGATCAAACAATTCTTGACAATTATCAGACTCTTTGGAAACAATTGTTAGAGACAGATTTTTTTGCTAACCTGTATGACCCCGTTGCAAAATGGAGGGCACGGCCACTGACACAGCAGTCGAACTTATCAAAAATGGAATCGTCATTGTATAGGTCACTTAACTTCAAAACAGAATGTTGTTCTAGTCAAAACCGGATGGACATATTACATAATCAATGGGAAGATATAGAAGGTTAAGGCTATAACTGAAACCATTTGTAGTTAATTACCTTGGGTCGCAGGTGCTCGTGGACTTTATATGTTGCTACAGGAGAATTCTCCTTTCGTATATCCCATAACTGAAAAATGTAAAAGAACCATAGTATATATAAAAGTTTGTAAGACATAGTTTCGTTGACGTTGATTAATGTAGAGCACATTGGGGGAAAGTAACAATAATATTGCAAGTCCCAGAAACAAAATCCTTTGATTTGTATGGCTAGCAATACTGAAAACTCAATTTGTGAAGATCAGCTATAAATGATAAGAACTTAAAAAATCAAAAGAAAATTATAAAATATGTTAGTCTCAGCATTTACAAACCTTTAGACTCATGTAATCACGGGACAATATATGCATCCCGTCAAATGTAAACTTAAAATCAGATATGGCGGAAATGATTTCAGTGAACAGCGATTTCATGCAATTTGATTCTTCATCTTTTAGTCTGCATTAACAAGAGGTGAAATAAATTTATGTTGGAAATCGACATCAACACATTTATATATTTGTTATATAAAACGCTACAAATTCTCACATTCTTGCACAGTGATCACACAATGCTGACATTCGCATATCAGCTAACCGGATGAAACCTCTTGTGCTACTGTATGCGAGCACATTGCAATGAGTTGGATGAAACGCGGCAGATGTTATCACCTCTAAGTTAAAAGAAGAATATTTAAATGTGAGATTAGAGAGAAAAATGACAAATCTGTGATTAGAGGGTTACCGGTAAGATCCTCCATGTTTAATGGCTTCATATCAATTATATTGAAGCACTGGCTGCTAATATCCATATTCCATAAGTTGATCCTGAGATCGTCAGCGGATATAAATGTTTCTCCATCACTGCAACATGCAAATGCTAGCATCAGCAGCTTAAATCAGCATGCTATCTACTGTTATTTTCAAGTTTCAAATGTATTTACCCTTTGTTTGGACGTGGGAAAAATTAGTGGGAAGAAAATTTAAGGGAACATACAAAGGAAAGTAATGAAAAATTGAGAGAAAAAGGTTACATTGTTTCCTTTTTTATTTTCATTTTCCTTGATACAACCAAACATGCACAAATATTTTCCTTTAAATTTTCCATTAAAGTTTCCTTTTCACCCATTTTTCCATCCAACCAAACGGAGTATTAATGTGACGAAAAACAGGAACTTAAACATGAAAGACATATTTGTAAATTTTGGAGAAAGTTCGACACAAAGACAATATTTGATTATCATGGGGCTATGCATCAATTGTAGGATTATAGGCAATAGAAGATCATAGATTTTAAAAGGGAAATTCTAAAGGTGACATATTCACACCTATTTGTTGAGATGGAATTGATATTAAAATCATGAGCATGAGCATAAACCTTTCGACATATTGCCGTATAGGTATCCTCCATGGCTGAGATCTAAAGATTAAAAAATAGCAACTGATTAGATCCAAGTTTGTTCACTCGAAGGTTAATGAAACTGGTCAAAGAAAGAAATATACCACTGAATTCCCTTCATCCATAAGCATTGCGTCCTTAGATGCCGTATCTGTCCATTCCAAATGATAACCGTTAGAAACTGCAGGTTGACGTCGTCCTGCTTCAAAACTCCTTTCAGCTAATAGCATATTTTCTGAGCATACATGGGGGCTCTGCTCCCCATTATTCACTTTCTTCACTGTCTGTTCCTTGATCTGGCTTCATGTACCATTTAATAAAGTTACAAAGAGCCAACTTCCTTACACAACGTTTTCAGTTCATCTTGAAATCTAGTCCCTTACTAATTAGTAACAAAAAGAAATAAAATTTTTCTCTCTTTCTGAATATAATGCAGGAAGCAAATCATACCAAGACATGGGATTACTAGTGCTTGGAAGCAAACATTAGTATTTCGTGTTTTTCCTAATTCCTTTTTTGCAATTAATCATGGATTCGAATGCTTGAAAAATAATAACGGTCAACAAAAATGAAAAGAATCCATTACCTTCCATAACTTAATAGTTTTATCATTTGTTGAAAGTAGACGTAAAGGACCATTTGGTGTTGTGCACCACTTCAATCTGTTAATCTTTTCTTGGATTTCCACGCTCTTCAAGTAATCAAACTATCAAAGGAGATGGCAACGTCAAATACAGTTGATGTCTCAAAATTTCATAGTGACACACATTTACCTCAGGCTGATGACTCTGAAACTCAGTTTTAAAACAATACTGTGGATGCTTGATTCGACCAAAATCACTTTCCTCCAACTCCCTCCGCATTCCTGACACCTGCACACCACCAACTTACACTTTCTAAACACCAAGATTTATGTACAATAAAGTGAAACTGATAAAAGCATTAATGACTACAAGTAAGTGGATTAAAGTCAGAAAGACCTCAGCTGTATCGGTCCGTTGAAAGATAATCACACGTCCACCTCTATCTCCTAGCGCAAGATGATCTCCATCCCTATCAAACTCCATCGCGGATATGACATCACCTGTACAGAACCCGAATCCATGAGATGGAAAAAATCCAACCAATCGAAACTAGGAATACTCATAAGAAGCTGAAGAGAATAACCGTCAAGGATCTCATCTCCGGGAGCGCGTTCACCGAATACCTGAGAGAATTTCCAGTTCGGTGGCGGCGCCGAGTATTCCGGTGCTATGGTCATTTATAATTAGACAGCGTCTGGCGGAGGGAAGAGGAGCAAATGCAATTTGGTTTGGTTTGGGTTTCTTGTTATCCACTAATTATTATTATTTTTTAAATGAAGAAATTAGTTTAGAAAATCAAAACTGACCTCTCTCGTGACTGTCAAAACCGAATCACCAATTTCACTTGCCATTTCTCTTCAAAATCACTCTTCTTCGTTTCTTGCCAGCTACCAATTCACATTCAGTAAGTCAACCGTTCGATTGCTCGAACTGAGCTTGTTCCTTTTTCTAGGGTTTATTCAGCTGGGTGGGATTGTCTTTCATGTCTAACTCTTTCCTACTGAATTAAAATTTATTATTAATTCATTATTTTCTATTTTATCAGATAATGGGAAACATCAGCAGCTTGTTTAGCCCTTCTATCATCTACCCACTAGATCGTCGGTACATATATTGGAAGAATGCACTCGTCCCCCTTGTGTTTTATACAGCTGGAGTGTGCCTATTTGAGTTTGGAATTTTGCAACAACCTGTATATCAATTGCAAATCATAGACAATGTGGTGAATGCGGTATTCCTTACGGACATTCTATTAAACTTCAATGTCGCCTATGTTGACAAAGTTACTCATTTACTGGTAGCTGATCGTAAATCAATCGCTAAAAAGTATTTAAAGACATGGTTTGTTCTCGACGTCGTCTCTTGTATCCCTTACGAAGTTGCTAGAAGTGTATTATCAGATACATTTGGATATTTTAACATTCTGAGGTTATGGAGGCTGAAAAAAGCTGGTGAATTGTTTGCAAGGTGATCACTTGTCCAGTGTGAAAACAATTGAATTTTTTGTCATTTTAACAAACTCGTATATTTTGGATTGCAGGCTGGAGAAAGATGAGAAATATAGCTATTTCATGGTCAGATGTTCAAAATTGTCGTGGGTAAGTGGAAACTTGTTATTAACCAACTGATTTTTTGTTTTAATTCAGCTGACATTTGTGAGTATGATATGTTTGGTTATTTGTTTGTAGGTGATTCTCTTATCTGTTCATTTCGCTGCGTGTATTTTCTATTTCTTAGCGGATAATTATATGGATCCGACAAGTACGTGGTTTTCTTTGTTTACGGATGATTTTCATGAGAGGAGTATGTTTGACCGTTATGTGACGTCCATATATTGGTCAATGACGACATTATCCACTACTGGATACGGTGATTTGCATCCGGTGAACTCACAAGAAATGATATTTGTTGCTGTTTTTATGGCTTTCAATTACGGTTTGTCTTCATACATTATTGGAAACATGACCGATTTGGTCACTCGCAGCAGCAGTAGGACTAGGTCATTGAGGGAAAAGCTTCAAGCGACGACAACTTTTGGCAAAAGATATGAAATTCCCACGCGATTACAACAGCAGATGGTGGCTCACATATCTCTAAAATATACAACACATTGTGGAGTGGAGGAACATACATTACTTGATATATTTCCTAAGTCCATTCAATCAAGTATCAAGCACCATTTATTCTATTCGGTGGTTAAAGAGGTCTATCTATTTCGGCATGTGTCCGAGGTAATGTTATTTCAGTTGATCACTGGAATGAAGCATGAGTACTTTATAGCAGAGGGAGATGTGATAGTACAAAATGAACCTCTCGACGATATATATATACTCGAAACCGGTGTTGTCGATCTTATTTTTCAAAGGGATGGAATTGAGCAGATTGTGAAAGAAATGAAGACAGGTGATGTGTTCGGTGAAATAAGTGCCATTTGTTGTGTTCCTCAGCCTTTCACTGTCAGAGCTAAAAGAATTAGCAAACTTCTTAGGCTGAACAGAGCGACATTTGTTAATCTTCTTCAAACTAACTCGAAGGATGGTTCACGGATCATTATCAATCTTCGTCAACATTTGGAACAACAAAATGAACCAATAATGCAAGAAATCCTCACCAACATGGTTGCTCAAGGTAGAATGGATGATGCAATTGCCCATCAAGGCACAGTAAGTAGGAGCTCGAACAACTTTTATAATACGTTGATTGGGACAGCGGCAGCGGCTAGCTCCGGTGATATGAGCTTGATGAGTCAAATATCAATTCCACCCGTGAGAGTGAAACTCGGTTATAGAAGAAATGGTCGAGACAAATTTAAACTATTACTTTTGCCCAACTCTATTGAAGAACTTTTGGTCTTGGGGTATAGAGAATTCAGGATAAGTGCTACAAAAATCAAAACAGAAGATGGCACTGAAATTAACACCATAGACGTTATAAGAGACTGTGACCGTGTGTTTCTAGCGGATGAAACTGGGGAAGGAACTTCTGATATTAATCGGGATATAGAAATATGATTGGATATTTGCAGCCACAGAACTTGTTGAATACTGGGAATTTTTTTTATAGAAATGCCCCAATTATAAAATCAACTTTCTTAAATGCCCAGTCATAAACCTCAAAATAAGTACCCACAATGAATGCACATTTGTTTTATAAATTAATTGCCCTCAAAATATTAAATGACAGTTATCCAATTCCCAACCGTCCAGCATTGATTTAACTTTTTAGCTTTTGTAATCTCACACATCATAATTAGGTTCTGATGGGACAATTATATATGTGTGAAATTGTAAGACTTTATCTCATCCGTTAATTTTATCAAATCTAATGGATGAGATTTAAAACCACTTTTCTCAACCGTCCTCGTGTTTTGCGCGCACTTATCCCCAATCTAATTAATAATGAATTAATATATCACAAACGTTATATTATTAAAATCAACGTTTAAGATTATGTTCCACCGTCTTACAAAATTCCTTTTTCTCACACGACCCCAACCCTACATATAACACAAACAAAACAAAAATATATACAAAATAGACAAACAAATACACTGTTAATATACTAAAAATTGACTTTATCAATATAGTAATATACTAAAAGCACAAGCCTCTTTCACCAGCCTCTCTCTGCTACGTCGTCCGTGCAGATGTTTTGGGGCTTGGTGCTTGTTGCGACGGAGCTGTGGTCTGACGCTGTGTTCGATGGTTGGGAGCTGTGGTGCGTCTGGTGGTGTGTCTCTTCCTCCATCAGGTCCGGTCAGCGGCTGGTTCACGCTTGCTATCTTCCACCGCCGCTACCGTTCCCGATGCTCTGTGTTTTGGCTTGTCTTGAGAGCTCATCCGGTCGGCGACTGTCGGCTGGCAGGGACGTTCCGTCTATTGCTCCGTTCGTGGTGGTTCTGTTTTTTGGCTGGGAAGGGCTCTGTTCTGGTGTGTTTTCTCAGCTTGTTGTTTCGGTGGTTCAGCTGTCGGGTGGTTGGTTTGTCGGCGGTAGGTGGCTTCTTAGCCTTTTTGGTTTTCTTTTTGGTCGCTGATGGATGTCTTTCCCTGGCTGGGTGCTGCTGTTTGGTTGTTGTTGTTCTCTTTGGCAGTGGGGATTGGCTGCTGCTGTCGGCTTTTGAGGTCGTCGCTGTCTGCTGCTACCCGGGTGGTAGCGTCTGCTCAGTTCGGCCTTCTTGCTGTGGGGGGTGCTAAGTGCTGGTGGTTGTTGCTGGGGCTGCCTCGTTCTGGGCTTTGTTTGCGGCGAGACGTTCTGGTTCTACTGGTTGCTGGTGCTTCCTCTTTCTATGTTGGGAGCTGGTGGATGGCGTTTTCGGTGGTGTTGCCGCCGGGACGTTTCGGTGGTGTTTCTGTGTCGGTCGCTGCCACGTGGGTTGACGTTCGGCTGCTGTTTGTCTTCCGTGGGTTTGGACACGTGCCCAATCTCACATTTCAATCCTCATCCTTGTTTCTGCCACGTCATCTCTATTTCCCGTGTCATTGTTCGGCGCAGTTTGGCACGTGTGATCAGTTTTTGGGCTGAGTCAATGGTAGCAATCATCTTAATGGTCCGTTGATCAAAAATTGGTTCATTTGTTTCAGTTTAGTCAGCTCGGTTTGAACCAATTCAGTTTAGTCCTTGATCGGTTCTCGTCTGAAAATATTTTTCTGGATGTTCACCGCCGATATCATTTTATTATCATAGTCTTCTCTGAAGAGAGTCATCACGGACGTACTTTACTTATCAGTCTATTTGTTCGCTTATTTTTTGGTACTGAGGCGAAGTACCTCGTCCACACTACACTTAGAGTTCTTTTATTCTGTGTTCGAAGTCTCCATTCGCTGGTCGATTGGATTTAAGTCCTCTTTTATGTACCTTCTGAGTCTTTCGACTCTTTTAATAAAAAAAAAGCACAAATTAGCTTTTGAAGACTCCATATACATCGTTTAATAATAATTTGATTGATACCGGTTTTGTTAAAATCGGAATAATTAAATGTGTAAATTAGACACGTGGTTAAACATCTTTGTAGAACAATCTAACGATTCATTCAGTTTGTAAAACCAGTAGAGTATTTGAAAAACGTTTTTTTAAATCGAGGCATTTGGAAAAAATTGAGGCATTTGAGAAAATAATTTTATAAATAAGGCATTTCTAAGAAAAATCAGAATATTGACGGACCGGGAATTTCTACAATAGCAAAGTGGAGGCATTCCTTTTGTCACGCACGGGCATTTATATATTAATGTGACATTAAAAAAAATACTTAAAATTTGAAATTTATTGGTAACAACAAATCAAGAAAATAAGATGAGCAGATAAATATTGGTAACAAGTGAACTGTTACAATTCAAAAATTACAAATGTAATAAATTCATTTCCCATCTATTATATTTATTACGATACTTTTGGCGGAGGGATATTATCACAGTCAGAGCAATAACATACTCCGTTCAAACATTCACTCATATAACAGATGCCACAATTCCTAATACAATCTTGGTCTGTTTCGCATAATTTTGGTTTCTTCTGATTAAAACTTGTATTTTGCTGCTCAGACAGACCTGAAATTATACAAATACATGATCACTAAAGTCGACTAACATATTTTATAAAAAAAACATATTAATTTCCCTTGTGCACAATGTCGAAAAATAAATTAGTAATTACCGGCATAAGTCTGAAAGGCGGTACTTAAGGAGATAATAAGAAGAATGATTAGTACAGTAGTATGAGTGATCTTCATTTGCCTATGTTTGTTTATGATTTATGTTTGTATTTATAGAAAATCAGAAAGAATAAAGACGTAAATATGATTTATGATTTATGTTTGTATTATGTATAAATATGGATATTCCAGCAGTAAATAAGAATATATTTTGTATATTGCGAATTAAATGAGAGTAAAATATCCAATCAAATATGTTCGTTACACATGTCCGAATATTAGTCATTACTAAGAGAATATTCTCATTTGAAAAACTTTTAGTAAAGGAATTTAGGGTGAATGTTAAAAAAATCAAATTATAAGATGACATTGAAATTAATACCATAGACGTTTATAAGAGACTGTGATAGTGTGTTTCTTGCGGGCAAAATTGGAGAAGGAACTCTGATATTCATCCGGATGAGGAGTAATATTGAAATATGATTGAAGGTGACAGAAAAGTCCTCTTATTTTAATATGTGCTCCAGAACCTCGGAATATTTGCCGCCATAAACCTTTTTTGGATATAGAATATGGACGGATTGGGTAGTGTCGCCATTCCATGACAAGTTTTATCGATTGTGCCATATATCAAAATGGGTTATATGCTTAGGCTCGAGATAAACTCATCTGAGATGTAAAGTGGACAAAGCGAAGCTTGCAGTTTGGTTGAGAGCCTAAGCGCAGGAAAAGGGTTCCAATTGGCTTATTGGAGAAGTGAGGATTAAGTTGACCAATAATTGGCATTGTGGCGGAAACCTGTAACGACCCGATATATAATCAGAATGAGCAGTCGTCACTGCCGGTTCGGACCATCATATCAGAGTGCGGGTCATACCGCCATATCATATCTTCGTGCTTCGCTCCACGGAGGGCATCACGCCAATCACCACCATATCATCGTGCTTCGCCCCACAGAGGGCATCACGCCAATCACCATCAGATCACATATGCATGTCGTGTCGTGTATGTAATGATGCGCATATATCAATTCATATCATACAAGTCATATACATATATAAAGCCATATCATTTATCATTTCATATATCATGTCCATCAAGCCATCACTCAAACATTTACTTAGTCTACGAAAATAAAATATATTATATACTCACTTCATAACGTGTCAAGTCTCAATCAGATATTTATTTTCGTAGACTAAGTAAATGTTTGAGTGATGACTTGATGGACATGATATATGAAATGATAAATGATATGGCCTGTATATGACTTGTATGATATGAATTGATATATGCGCATCATTACATACACGACACGACATGCATATGTGATCTGATGGTGATTGGCGTGATGCCCTCTGTGGGGCGAAGCACGATGATATGGTGGTGATTGGCGTGATGCCCTCCGTGGAGCGAAGCACGAAGATATGATATGGCGGTATGACCCGCACTCTGATATGATAGTCCGAACCGGCAGTGACGACTGCCCATTCTGATTATATATCGGGTCGTTACAGATGGTATCAGAGCCGACTCTCCACAGTAGATGACAGAGGTCATCGAAAGGAGGGGAAGGTCCTGAGAGTCTGACTAGGTTGTGCCCAACGAGGACGTTGGGGTTCGGTTAGTGGGGGTGTATGTAACACCCCATCCCATATCGGGTGGGAGACGTGTGCGTGCTGGCTAGATAAGCTATGCTACCAGCACACATGTCACCAATATACCATGGTTTTTTTAGGAAAAGTTCTAAGTTGTGGTGGCCTAGGGGATTTTGGTGGCGTGTGAGCTGGGACAGCTAGGTTTATAACGATCCGGATCGGGTGCTCCGGTCGGGTCGTTACAAAACCTCACACCAAAAGTTCTGGAACTCAACCCGGGCAGGTGTTTACACAATCTTCATCATTCTTATGACATCACATACTAGCTTTTGTCTTATGCACACATATAAGCCTTTCTACAATACCAATGCAATACTGATCAGTATATGAGCAATGCATGGACAAAAGATAATGCGTAGTATAGAGCATTGCATTACTCATTGATGTGAAAATAATGAGGGTGGAAGTATTAAAATGTTTATATTTGTAGAGCATGTAGAAGAGCTAGGCGGGAAACTACAAAGAGAAAGTTGATGGCTTGACACGGATAGTTTTGATAGCTATGCAGTTATGAAGATGCTGTCTAACATTGCAGGACAGTCTGCGCAAGAGCTCATATGAATCCATAAAATGTAAGATTCGCAAGTTTGAACTTGTGCTTCCCAGTCTACTGCTGTCTACTAATCTTAGTTCTCAAGATGCTTATATTCTGGATGTTCCTACGAGATATACATCTATTCATTAAAGGAATGGCTAAAATTCAAGAATGACATCTGATGTAATTTTGTAAATCTATTATTTATTTTATAAAAATTAACTTTAAAATTATTCGTCAAATTATTAAAATTAATAATTGAGATTAAATTATTTTGTGTGACGTATATTTAATATTTTATGGGAATAACTAAACATACACAAATAATATTAAAATAAAGAAACAAATGCATTGTCGATTATATTGTCAACAGTTTCCAGGTGTAAAAGTCTTCTTATACAAACACACTCATATATTATTTTTCAATAATTCATTTACGATTTCGGGATGGTCGCATCTCCAAACCGTAGTCCGATTTTGACCGCAAAAAAGTCGCGATCGATGTAGCGTGTATCGAAAATGGTGTCGACGGCACATAAGAAGAAGAAGGCGATGTACTCGCTTCTCGCCACCTGGCTCAGCAACCTAACGATTCCGTCTTCTGAAGACGAGTTTGAACTCTCAGACGTCTTGCCGTCTACGGATCCGTGGGAGATACATCGCAGATCTCAGTCAGTCATTCGTTCGTAGGGCCGTTTCCGAGATATGTGTTAACCAAAACGCTGCCGTTTAGAGATGAGAGTCATTATGTGCTGAGTGATAGGGAGGTGGAAGAGGAGAGGGAGGAGTTGGAGAGTGGGATCGGGCCAGTGGATTTGGAGATACTGAGAGTGTTAGGGCAAGGTGCGTTTGGAAAGGTGTTTCAGGTGAGGAAGAAGAATGGAGTGGATGGAGATGGGATATATGCCATGAAAGTGAAGTAGACAATAACTTACCTTATGTGAGAAGTGAATTTTGACGTCAACAGTATGCGAGATTTCAGTAATTGCCATGAATTGTTATTGTGGGTTACACTTTATGTGTGTTGACTAGAGTTATCGGGATGTTTAGTAGCAACGAATAGGGTTAGGGTCTTGTAGTGGTAAGTCATAAAGCTTAAGTGATGCACATGTGATGTATTCTGAGTTCTGACATTTCTTCAACGCAAATTAAAATATTGCAGAGCAGACCAAGTGAAAGCTCTATCAACTTTAGATTTCATATATGGGGACATCTTTTCTTTCAGTTATACCGGCAAGGAATTTTCAGGTGTGTATCAAAATACAATCCAGATAGACTTTGTTTAAGGTGCAATTTTCAGTATTTTAATTTTTCTCTTATATTTTTGACAGTGAGGACCATGCGAGGTTGTATGCTGCTGAGATTATATCTGCTGTTTTACATCTTCATGACAGGGAAATCGTTCACAGAGATTTGAAGCCTGGACAATAAACTCATGACTCCAGATGGACATGCAATGTGTTAGTACATTCGTCAAATTTATGCCAACGTCAATTTTTCATTTTTATTTCTAATACACTTGTTCGTTAACAACAAGGTCATGCTGACGGATTTTGTTCTAGCTAAGGAAACTAATCAATATATGGCCCCTGAGATATTATTGTCCAAGGGAAACAACAAAAATGCCGATTGATGGAGCGCTGGAGTCCTGTTTGAAATGCTCACAGGGCAGGTAACAACATTTTTCATTTTATGCTCATGCCTATACTTTCTTATTAATGCTTTTGAAATCCATATACTCTTTGACTGTTTACCACTCATCCGAAAATATGAAGTCAGTTGCTGTTAACAGTTGGAATTGATAGTAAAGTGCCATTTGATATCAGTCCCGTTCACACATGTGAACAGACAAAAACTTCAACTATGGATAGTCAATGAGAAAGTTAAGCTTCCATCTTTTCTTACCACGAAGCTCATTCCTTTCTGAAAGGGGCTAGTAAACTCATTCTGTTCTTTCATTCCTTTTCCCTGTTTGAAATCATATTCACGACGAGAAGCAAAATGATGAATTGTTTGTTTGAACCAGTAGCTAGAAAAGTATCCTTCAAAAAGACTAGGCAGTGGATTCAAAGGTGTGGATGAAATCAAAAGCCACAAGTGGTTCAAGCTCATCGACTGGAAGAAGTTAGAAAAATAACTGCTCCTTAAATTCATACCTGGAAAAATGGAAATGAATGCACCATGCCGCCAGATGACTCACCAGCTGGAACACCTTCAGTAGGGGAACATTTCAAGGGTTACACCTATGTGCCGTCAAACCCTTGGCTATTATCCGACTTGAATGGTGAGTCAGCTTAGCTTGAATGCGAATGTCAACTTGGCTGTTATAGTGTACTCGTATAATGGTAACTAATTGTTGTACTAGCATTGAGTTATGCTGTGTTTGGTAGTGTTTGTTCTGATTAGATGAGTTTTTTCTTGATCAGGGTTGCAGTGTTTTAGATTTGATTATGTTAAGATGGCATGTGGTTTTATTGTGGTAATACCGAATTTTGTTGATTAATGAGGCCTCCGACTTTAGATTAGGTTGGATAAGGCAAACATATACTTTTTTTGGTTGGTATGATTTATTTTACATCTCTATCTTGTTTGGTTTGTTGGCAGCGGAATGGATTGAATTTGATGTTGCCTTGTCTCTAATTTGGTCGTAAGAAATTTAGCTTTGAGGAGAAGTCTTTCTGAAGTATATATGTTAATTTTGATGATTGTGTAGTATTGACTTAATCTGTTTGGAACAAATTTAGCTTAGTTTTTGTGTGTGAAGGATAGTGGTTTAAAAAACGGTTGATTTTGTTTGGTTATACTTTTGGGATGTTTATTAATGCAATTATTTGTGGAGGTAGTAGTCCCATTGTTTTTACTTTTAAAAGGAAAGAGCACTGCTGCAGATTTACTTTGTGCTCCATCGTGCCTAGTCTGATTCGAGGTTACATAGTTCATAATACTTATTTTGACCTTGTTTGTTTGTCCTTTCTCTTGATGGTTTATTTTTTATTGATTGCATTTGTGAGCGTGACCGTGACCTTTTTATCTCATTTCTTAATAATTAGAGTTTTCTTAAGTCATTAGTGCATACAAATCCTGATTAGCACGTGGAGTCCTTTTCACTTTTCTTGTAAGCAAAGCATTTAGCGCATTCAGTTCCCGTATCATAGTGGTTTCAGTCCACATTTACACGTGTCATTTCATCACTATTTACCATTTTGGTGTTGAAAATTTACCAAGTCATTTGTATTCTAGGCTGGCCACAAAATCAGGGTCGGCGATTGTGCTCTTTTCAAAATGCGTCAGAATTCTTTGCCAGTTACTGGAATAATTTGTGTCTTATTACCAGTAAAGAGTGCAACTTAAAGTTTAGTGGGAATAGGATTTATTGAGTATGCGAGGTTGAGCTTGAGATGCACTCAATTAGGCGCTGAACTAAACGAAATATTTTATTCTTTTCACAAAGATGAGGTTCCTACTGCAGCAGTGCTTCATCGCTTTAAAGTTGCATTTATTCTGGAAGGTGTTGAACTCTCACCTCTGATATCATTTTTTATGTCGCAGGATTTATGGCATTAACCGAGTGTGTTTGTGATGACTAACTGATCAGAATTATATAGATGTAAGAATTTTTACCTTTCTTTGCCTCTTTGGAACATAGTGTTTCTACTAATTCATTCTATTATACATGCTAGAATGCAAGGGGATAGAACATCATTAGCAACTAATGGTGGTAAAGGAGGTGTTCCGTTTTCTGATAATAAACGTGCGGATATGTCTGCTTCTGTTTTGCCTACCCAGCAGGCCAGCAGGATTATGGACAGTTTTCTGATTGGAGGTATGTGTCTTCGAATGAGGTGGCTCTGGTTTCTAAGGTCTTAATCAACTGTAAATGGTGAGTATACTGAGGGTGCTAGGAAGGATAAACCAATAAAGTTCCATCCATGTCACATCTTAGGCTAATGGAGCAATCGACAATATGATGATTCTTTTGGATTTTGTGACATCTTCTAACCCAAAGAAAGCTGTTGTCACAGGTGTTGATAGGCACAGTGAAAGTAAGACCACAACCAATTGTAGTTCTCAAACGGGCATGATAAGGCAGGTGGTCTGGCCTCTGCCAGTACTAATTACAACAGGGACGGCAAAGAAAGTGAACTACACAATAAAGAGATTCTGTGTCCCAGTAATGGCATATCGGATATAAAAAGAGAATCTGTGATAGAAAGGCAGCGGAACTTGTGTCTCTTTAACAGAAGTAATGGAAAAGCAGGGATTTGATTTATATGAAGGATTTAAGGTTAATTACGGATAACCACCCTTATAATATGCTATATTCCACCAAACCACCCCTATATTGTAATAATACATTCCACCACCCTTATAAGTATAAAATTTCCAATCAACCACCCACGCACTGTACTGTCACCGTTACCGTTAAATATATTAATTTTGTAATATAATAATAGTATTTTTATTACAATAAACCACCTCTATAATAAATATGTTTCCACTTCGCCACCTTTATAATCAATTTTGTTTCCATTTAACCACCCTCTCCGTTTACTGCCGTTAACTGAGGTGGTTCTTTGGAAAGTTTTTAGTTATAAAAGTGGTCGAATGTAATATTACAATATAAGGGTGGTGGCATGGAATATGGCATATTATGCGGGTGGTCATCTGTAATTAACCCAAGGATTTATGGCTGATGAGATTAAATATGAGCAAAGAGGCCTAACCATGATTTCGTTCCAGGCAGAAATGCCTTCAATAAGCCCTCATTCTTTAGAGATTAATTTAAGTCGCCTATTTCTGAATATTGACCTCAGTTTTCCAGACAACGCAATTCAACCTGACGTGGTGCAGTTGTTCTCCGCCGTTACACATTTCAGAATTGAAATTTCAGGGCTGCCATCTTGTGTTTTGTCCAATGGTGTGAGTCAAGTGCCCGGAGGAAATTCTATTGGAACGATGGGACAATGCAATATTGCATAAAGATGTTACAGTAGAAGCATCCACCAAACTCAGTCAGAAATTATATGCCATCCCCGTCTTGAATTCGGAAACCAAGAAGTGGAAAGCAAAAAAAAGGAGGCAATTTTCAGTTGTCAACACAAGCGTTCGCTGATGATCAAGCGAGCAATCAAAATCATTTGCTCTTTTGATGATTTCAGTTTGGTTCCTGCAAGAAATGGACAAGGCAAATAAGAAATTTAGATGCAAAATCAATTTACAAACATCAAAGCAGACCTGCATAGAAATGGGATGTTAGCAGATAAATAAAAATGTGTGTTATGGTTTAGGATTTATGGTTTAGAAAAAAAAGTGTGTTATGGTTTAGGATTTATGGTTTAGAAAAAAAAGTGTGTTATGTTATGACAAGTGATAAAATCACAAACATCAAAGCAGGCCTGTATAGAAATGGGATGTAAGCAGATGTTCATAGACAAATAAAACATGCATTAATTTTTGAAAAAGTCTTTGTCATCTTACGTATCTGGTTTTCATGCAAAAAAAAGCACCTATCTACATGCACTTATTATGCTGCAACTTTTCTTCTTTGGTGATTATTAACTCACATATTACCACAAATGTAAGGCTTGGTGTAGTTATTTGTCAACCACCGCCTGAGGGTTTCTCGATCTCACCTTCTTTCATTTCTCCTCACATGGACCAAGCCCCAGAGCCGCCGCCTGCTCCGGAGCAACACCAAGCAGCTGCTTTTGGAAACTCTTGTTGCACTTGGATTTGGGCTTGCGCAGGCTGTTGCACTTGCAGTTGGGGGTGCGTTAGAAAGTGGACGGCAAAGCTTTTACTCCTTGTAATCATTGTGGGTTGTATGGGTTATCTATTGCATCTGAAGCAATCTCATCAAGTTTCTGTTTCTCCTTTCTCGGTTCACCAAGCTAATCTGTCATATTTCAAATTAAATTCAAGTGACACATCTGTGTCACTTGAATTCACCTGCACGTTGACTGCCTCCAAAGTGAAGCCGAGTGAAGTATACACTGAGAATTTCGTGAGTCTGAGTGTGCAAGGATTAGAAAGTGTTCAAATTTATAATGACTTTCCTCTACCACCTCCCCTCGTTATCCATCCATTTGAGATAAAATGGAGACTGAACATCACAGTGCAAAGTTTAAGACTAAACTATCAAGGGTTTCAGATCCTGTCTTCGCTATTTGATGGTAAGGAAATGCCGTTCCATTTAAGGCTTCGAAATCCCAAGTTAAAAGACTCTAACTGCGCTACTGTAATTGATCTCTACACTTAATCAAAAAGATGGACAAACTTTATGAGACGGAGGGAGTAATATTTATTTATTGTACCGTACTGCTGATTGCTTAATTATCCTTTTGGAATGTCACACTTTGTATAGATTTTTAAGTACATATTCTTTAATTGCTTACTCGTGTGTGTGGTGTGCATAGTTTTCACGGCGCCTCGGCGAATCACGGCGCTAATCTACCGCCAAGCCGTCTAGTCGATATGGCGACAGTCTAGACGATACATGGCGTTACGGCGTAATATGTATTTAATATGTAAAAAAATATTTATTTAGCTTGAAATAATACTAATATATTGTAAAAATAAATTAATTAGTGATTTTTGGGTATATTTTATTACAATTTTTCGTAATTTAGGATGTATTTTTAAAATTAATTTACGATCCGCGGACCCTAAAGGATTTTTTCCGCGGACCCTTAAGAATTAAATTTAATTCTTAAGGGTCCGCGGAAAAAATCTTTTAGGGTCCGTGGATCGTCCTGGCGAGCTCGACGACGGAACATATTTGCGCCGGGACGACTTGTCGTCGCCCAGTCGAGGGCGACGACGTGAATACTATGGTGGTGTGGTTTTGTAATTAAGCTAGGAACAATCTTAAATTATCTAATAAAACTCTGCTATGTGTTCTATCAGAGGTGTAGCTACTAACGAAATAATGTCAATTGACCATAATTCTTTTTGTCATACAAAAGTGGGCAGAAATTAGATTTTAAAATCCAAATGAGTTTTAATAGAACAATAATATATTAATTTTACGTGTTTAAACTAACGATGAATACTCTCAACACATAATTTTTCTTTTGTAGACAACTTCCAAAAAATTAAGAGAATAGATCAAATGAAAAGTGGTAGTTTGGTTGTAAAATGCAAATAAATCTAGATCATCCATTTAATTACATCTGACGGTTACAATATAATCTTATTAATATTAAATCACAAAAGGGAAATAATGGAAACATATATTAGAATACATTTTCAAATATATCAATTAAATTCAATCCTTTTTTAAGGTAACTGACATTCATTTCTTTGATTGAAAATCAACATTCAATTTTTTGTTTTTCAATCATTCAAATTTGTTTCACAGGTTTTCCAAATAAGTTAGGTTGTTTTTCTTCACCGAATTCCAAAATATTGGTTTTGAATTCGATAGCAATTCTTGACTCTTTCAATATATTTTGCATTCCATAGATTTAGTATTTCGCATTTCATTAGGATTTGTTTTTGTATTACTGATATATTCGTTCGTATAATCCATAAATTGTATACCTTTGATTAATGAATCATATTATAGCAAATCGTGAATCATAGATGTTTTTATAACTTGAATGCTTAATTCGTCATCTGATTTTGTTTACATTGATGTTGTGATAAATTTATTTCAGTATTTCGTATTCATATTATGTTTTGTTTAGTATTACTAATATATTTGTTATGATATTTTTTTATAAAAAAATTTGTAACGCGAGTGTGGTTATATTTTTAAACATAATGTTACACGAAAACATCATTATCAGTTTTATGTTTCTATTAATTTCAAGTATTCAATTAGTAAATCAGAATATGTATTAATAGATTCATGAATCATGTATACTCTTTTTATGGATCATAATGAATAATAAAGTGTCACAAAGTTCTTATTAATATAATTATATGGACTACTCTGTTTTATATATCACTCTGTTTGATTATAGTATGGTTCTTGACTTAACCGTGTATGATTCAAGAATCATGATAAGTCAAATTATGAATCATTATTTTGCATAGGTTAGCCTGTATGATTCAAGAATCATGATAAGTTAATAATCATATAATTTTCGTATATAACGAAATAATATAAGATTCACGTTATGTTAGTATATGATTCATGAATCATATGACTCAAATTATGAATCATATGAATGCAAATGGTGGACCATATGTGTAACACCCCCGTCCGACATCGGGTGGGAGACGTGTGCGTGCTGGCTAGATAAGCTATGCTACCAGCACACATGTCACCAATATACCATGGTTTTTTTCGAGGAAAGGTTCTGAGTTGTGGTGACCTAAGGGATTTTGGTGGCGTGTGAGCTGGGACAGCTAGGTTTATAACGATCCGGATCGGGTGCTCCGGTCGGATCGTTACAGATGGTATCAGAGCCGACTCTCCATGGTAGATGACAGAGGTCATCGAAAGGAGGGGAGGGTCCTGAGAGTCTGGCTAGGTTGTGCCCAACGAGGACGTTGGGATTCTGTTAGTGGGGGTGTATGTAACACTCCGTCCCACATCGGGTGGGAGACGTGTGCGTGATGGCTAGATAAGCTATGCTACCAGCACACATGTCACCAATATACCATGTTTTTTTTCGAGGAAAGATTCTGGATTGTGGTGACCTAGGGGATTTGGGTGGCGTGTGAGACGAGACAGCTAGGTTTATAACGGTCCGGATCGGGTGCTCCGGTCGGGTTGTTACAGATAAATATAACATCCCTCATCGACAAGAATGAGAAAGAGAGTTAGCTAGATAAGCTAACCTGCCGAGTCTCATGTCACCTAAGTACCATGATTTTTAAGATAAAGGTCCTAGTTTGTGGTGACCTAGGGGGCTTGGGTGGCATGTGTCTCGGACACGCTAGGCTTGTAGCGGCTCGGATCGGCTGATCCGGTCGGGTCGTTAGAGATGGTATCAAAGCCGACTCTTCACAGTAGGTGACAGAAGTCATCGAAAGGAGGGGAGGGTCCTAAGAGTCTGTCTAGATTGGGCCCAACGAGGACGTTGAGATTATGTTAGTGGGGGTGAATGTAACATCCCACATCGACAAAAATGAAAAAAAGAGTTAGCTAGATAAGCTAACCTGCCGAGTCTCATGTCACCTAAGTACCATGGTTTTTAAGATAAAAGTCCTAGGTTTGGTGACCTAGGGGGCTTGGATGGCATGAGTCTCGGACAGGCTAAGCTTGTAGCGGCTCGGATCGGCTGATCCGGTTGGGTCGTTACAATATGTATGCAAATTGTGAACCAAAATACATGATTCGAATATTTGATATTTACATTATAACTACCCAGAATATCAAACTAACATATCAACCAAAATATTTACCCAATCAAAAGTTACTTTTCACATGTCTTCATCTCTTGCTTATATTTGTCTATGATTAATGTGCCTTGCCTAATATATTTTTTGTGTATTTATAGAAAACTCGAAAGGGTATAATGAATACCCATCTACAATTAATATAAGGGACAATTGCAGAAAATCACTAATATAATAACTCATTTTGCAGAAAACCACCATTGTATCAATTAATTACGAAATGCTACTATTATAATACCTCCGTTATCAAAAAACCACCATTGACACTGTTCCGTTAAAACTTCTGTTAAGTGCGTGTACACGTGGCAATAAAATAATATTTTTTTTTTGTTAATTACCAAAAACCACTATTATAATATCCGTTTTACGAAAAACCACCATTTTAATAATTGATTATCAAAGTACTACCAACTGTACTGTTCATGCTAGATCAGAGGCTCGTACGATAATTTAACTCTTTTATAAATGTCTACTAGCTACATGATGCTTCAATTTAATCTTGATGGATGTCAATGAAGAAAATAATGCTAGAAAATGCAAAAGAAAACTCAAGTTTGAGAGTTTATAATTATCAATGTGGAATGGTTACCGACTGTCCGATTCAAATATAAATAATTTTCCTCCTATTATTTTTAAGAAATATGATTTATTACATCACTACTTTTAAACTATAATTGTTGTACTATATTGATCTAAAAGATTCAACTATGTATTAAAGATTCAACTATGTACTAAAGATATAACAGCTTCTCACCGCATCCGCAACTTATTTGCTTCTATTAGGTTTCGTTTAATGAACCGTAATTTTGTCGGAAGACTTATAATGTCTTGCTAATCAAAGATAGCCACAATTGTAGCCTCAACATCATTACCTAGCGTTACCTAAATATTCATATGGTAGTTTTTGACAATGAGGATATTATAATAGAGTCATTTCTTAATTAGTTGTTAAAATGGTGGTTTTCCTGCAAAACAAGATATTATAATGGTGGTTTTTTGTAATTGTCTAAATTGAAGTTGAATACCCACGCGTCGTGTGGCGCGTGTTGTACAGTTTCTAACGGAGTTGTGAAAATGGTAGTTTTTTTGACAACGGCACTATTATAATATACTCGTTTGGTAATTAGTTAATACAATGATGGTTTTCTGCAAAATGAGGTATTATAGTAGTGATTTTCTGCAATTAACCCTTAATATAAATACACCGTATAATCTATATCTATCGAATTAGACTGAGAATAAATTACCCAATCAAAATATCCGGAATTACACATGAACAAATAGTATTAGTTCATTACTATGAGAATATTTTGTAGAAATCAAAGTTGTATTTTTATGAACAGTGTTTCCATTCTAGTTTTTAACAACATAGCTAGCTAGCTAGAGAACAACGCAAGAAGATTTAAAACACAAGAGTTGGATTATTTATTCTTTGACTTCTTAATTTACAAATAATGCATGACTATAAATTGTAGATTTCACGTAAGTTGCAATTTTTTTGTTTTAGTTTTAGTTTATGAAAAAATAAATATAAATAAAACAGTATCAATATTTGTGGTATAATGTATGAACATGTAATAAGTTCGGACATGGATTCGGTGTTGTGCAGCTAGTACAAAAAAACGTTTGACGATTTATAATATAACCCTATGTAGTGTTGAGTAAACCCTCACAACAAATAGCTTTGACGGTACATGATTTGTATCCAATAAATCCTGCTCCTCACTCACTCGTGCGAATATTAACTTCCTGTATATATTAGCGGATGTTCCGCTGTTGTATCCTACGAATTTAATGAAAACGTCCCGAGACTATATTATATTCTTTGAATAGTTGAAGTAAACTTGCAGTTGCAGCTAGCAAGTAAGGTTTAGGGTTTATATATAAAACTACTTTTTATTTGTTGCATATTTTTATCCTAAGTTATTAATTTATCCGTGGTACGCATTATATTAGCATTAGCATATACGCTTATGGCATTAGCTCATTATAGAATGAGTTCAATTTTTTAAGAAAATAATTACGATTATTTTTACCAATTACTGCTGTTAAAACCGGAATAATTAAATGTGTAAATTAGACACGTGGTTGAACATCTTCGTAGGACAATCTAATGATATTCATTCAGTTTGTAATTAGTAGTTTATTTGATAAACATTTTTTAAATTGAGACATTATTTTAATTAATTCTTATAATTTAATGAAAGCAATTAAATATGAGTACATGAAATAAAAAATAATGATAGACAAGCGAATATCTAGTTGTACTCATTTCGTAGTAGAAATCCGTCCGTCAAAGCTATCTATGAGACAAAAGATAACTTCTGCCTCAAAATAGAGTAAGATGCCGGAAACTCCATAAGTTTGGCTCTGCCCATCTTGCCGCTACCGTCTTGATCAGCTGTTCCGCTCGCGCTCCAAAATCACCTAAAGACTCTATGATGAATGGTACAAAAAATAGTCCATTTGCTTAACAGCTAACCTCATAACTTGTAATTTTTCTGTCTTCTACTCTCCTGGCTGCCTCCCCTGTCCCTAGCCCTGCACCTTCCACGAAAAGAGATACAATAGATACATCTACTCAAAGATCCCTACCAACGTCTCACGCAGGTATAATTGCCTTCTCTCCTCCATCGAGAATGCCAGGTACCTCTATTCTAGGCCTCATATTAGCCTCCCTGAAAAAGGTGAATAAAGTATCTCTTCCGCATTTTGTCTTCTGATCCTTCTTCCACCATCAGGTTAATGGGAATCATAATCATCGACTGTATCTGATGTATGCAACCCCTCGCATGTCATACAAGCTCGAGAATTCGCGAACAAATTATGTCTGGTACGGTATTTGAGAGTCAAACATTACGCCGCCGGGTTCATACGAAGCCCAGAAGAAGTAAAATCGCCGTTGAGAAAGTTGATTTTATAAATGGGTATTTCTAAGAAAAATCAGAATATTGACGAAATGGAAATTTCTACAATGGTAAAGTGGAGCGATTCCATTTGTCACGCACGGACATTTATATGTTAATGTGACATTACAAAAAATACTTAAAATTTGAAATTTATTGGTAACAACAAATCAAGAAATTAAGATGAGCAGAGATAAATGGACAAGGTTCTAGGAGGACAATCAATTTTTTGTGAGACAGGGACATCATTCCGTCCGTTGATTTCAATTATTCTAACGGTTGATATTAATAACCGTCACTCCCAACCACCCTTGCATTATGCAAACCCAACCGTCGAATTTAATTAAAAACCAAATTTAATCTCAACCGTTAAATCAATCAAATCAACGGTTGAGATGATGTCTCTCCGTCTAACAAAAATTACATGTCTCTCTAGAACTTAACCCGCAAATAAATATTGATAACAAGTGAACTGTTATAATTCAAAAGTTATTATATTTATGACGATACTATTGGTGGAGGGAAATTTTCACAGTTAGAGCAATAACATACTCCTTTCAAACACTCATTCATATAACAGTTATCACAATTTACAATACAATCTTCGTTTGTTTTGCATAATTTTGGTGTCTTTTGATTTTTACTTGTATTTTGCTGCTCAGACAAACCTGAAATTATATAATTATATGATCAGTAAAGTCGACTAACATATTTTATAAAAAACATATTAATTTCCCTTGTGCACAATGTCATAAAATAAATTAGAAAGAATAAAGACGTACATGAATTATATGTATATGTCTATATTTGTCTTCAATTTTGCCTATATTTGTCTATGATTTATGTGTGTATTTATAGAAAATCAGAAATAATAAAGACGTACATGAATTATGTATTAATATGGATATTCCGTAAATAAAAATATATTTTGTATATTGCGATTTTAAATGAGAGTAAAATACCGAATCAAATATGCTCATTACAACTGACTGATATATTTTGCATTTCCCCATTTTATGCATCAAATCATATTTATTAAGGCACTTGGTGGTGGTAAAATGGAGCAATAGCATGATCGGTTCAAACATTTGTCATATGACTGACCAACTGCACTTATTGTTTCAGAATTCAAATAGTATGGCCGAAGCTTTCAAGCCGAATAATAAAAAATCAATAATATTGACAATGATTTGTAAATTTATATAAGTTGTTATTCCGTCATTTATTAATTGTTAATAAAAATATAAATGATTTATTATAAAAATCATATAGAAAGACCTGAATATGAGATTCAAAAGAAGATTAAATGAAAAACGACGTCATTTTTGTGACAATCCTCTCGTCTGTTAAACTTTTTCGCGCGCTTTTGTAAAAACCCTAAAGAAACAATGGCAGATTCCGGAGCACCGTCGTCGTCGTCTGCCGTCCGGAGGTTTCTTCTTATTCTCGCCAACATATATATTTCTTTTAAATACTGTTGACATCGATCGTCATTATTTTGTTGTTGTGCGAAGCGGAAGCGGGTCATTGCGAATCCCACAATCGAATCTTTGGTCGTTATTCAGTCGTATCAGTCCTGATCATATTCCTGGTGATGTCCGCAACTATTTGCGTAATGTTTTCGAATATTACCATATTCAGAGGTCCGAGAACAACGTCCTCAGTATTTTATATTCTTTAGCCCTTGACATTCTTTAAGGAATTCTGATTTTGGATTGTTATTTTGAATCTTGTGTTTATATTAGCAGATGCGAGTTCTTGTCTATTAATGATGGAGTTTGTGAATAGCTATATCGATCCTCTTTGATTAATCAAACTTGCCGTGTTTGAGATTAAGTTGTAGCATCCCCTCTTAGCTACTTCGATATTGAGGGTTAAGCTAAGTCATAAAATATTCCTTTTATGTGAAGTCTTGAGTCTCTAAAGTACGTGGGTCTTTGAAATCATGCAGAATATCTCTCGCAGCCTTCGAGTATAGTGTGCTGGAATTGATTAAAGATTACCCCAATGAAGTTTTTACTTACAGGACAATGTTAGGTGATATTCTTGGACAAGTTCACTACCTAGACAGAGTTCGGGTAGAGACTTTCAGCTAGTGCTCTCCATATCTCAGTTCCGCTATCACAATAATTAATGCATCTCATATTCTATTTATTCATCTGATCGATGATGTGCAGGTTCGCTTAATGCCTGATAACGACTCGCATGATTACATGAACTTTCTGGCATATCTGATAGACTACAGATACGGAATATATACCTTTGACGAATTCAAGGGAAAGGTATGCATCAGTGTTCATTACGTATAACATTTATCATTTGTTGGCACCATTTTATCTTTATGAAGCTATCTATATCTATATATTCTTGGTTTTGTACACAGGTACGCAAAATATTCAGCAACCATCAAGATTTGTGGGAACAGTTTGACGAAAAACTAGATAATAAGCCGAAAGATACAACCATTGGTGAGAAACCCAATGAGACTGTCGTACTATCTACAGAGCCAGCAATATCTAAGGAACATTCAACCACTGTTGAGGAATGTACCAAATCAAACGAGGCTGATACGTCAATTGCAGAGCCAGCATCTAAGAAACAGAAAACTGCCTAGCTAGGGGCCGCCCTTCATCTGCTTGTTGTAAGCTTCTCCTTTTTACACATCACGCCACCTTGTTAAACAAAATCCATGCTACCAATCCCTCATTTTGGTTGTTTCAATATGTTGAAAACACATGCACATGTTCTTAGATAATGATTCCATGATTTCAATTTTTTACCTTTAAATGTGAATGGTTTTGTGAGTTCATTTTTGCAATAATGATTTGATCCAAATTCATTTTGCTGTGACCTACCTTGGCAACGCCTGTATACAAATTCAAGACACTTGGCAAAAATTTGTTGTCTGATTTACATTCTGTCAACTTTAGCATGAAAGTCATCAAAGAACAAGTACTATACAGTTTATAGTAAACCTTGCCACTAGCGTTTAGGGAGTGGATCTTGTTACATTCCCACATCATGCTATTAGAACAATAAGTAACTACAAGAACAAGTTACAATTCGAAATGCCAAATCATGCTACTACAACAATAGGTCACAATAATACAATTATACATATTCATCAACTTTGACATGGAATTCATGTTAAACTGACCCACCATTCAAATTGGCTGACAGCCAAGGGTTTGGTGGCACATATGTGTAACCCTCAAAATGTTCCCCTGCTGAAGGTGTTCCAGCTGGTGAATCATTAGGCGGCATAGTGGTCCAACAGCGATCGAAATTGGCTGTGCATTCATTTCCACTAACTTCGGGTGTGAACTTAGGGAGCAGTTCTTTAGCTTCTAACTTCTTCCAGTTGATGAGCTTGAACCACTTGTGGCTTTTGATTTCATGTGCACCTTTGGATCCATTGCCTAGTCTTTTTGAAGGATCCTTTTCAAGTAACTGGTTCAAATATATAATTTATCATATTGCTACTCATGGTGAATAGGATTTCAAATAGGAAGGGGAATAAAAGAACAGAATCCGTTACTTGCCCCTTTCAGCAAGGAATGAGCTTCGCTGGTAAGGAAAGGTGGAAGCTTAACTTTCTCATTCATTATCCTCTGCTGAAGCTTTTGTCTGTTTGCATGTGTGAAAGGGGGCTGATTTAATCGCACAAGTAGTAGTATTACAATCAGCCTCAACTGTTTACAACTGACTTCATGTCTGGGTGCGCATAAAGTGATAAACTTTTTTACCTGCCCACTGAGCATTTCAAACAAAAGAATTCCAACGCTCCACCAGTCTGCATTTTTGTTGTGCCCCTTGGAGAGTAATATCTCAGGGGCCATATATTCTGTTGTTCCACAAAGGGAGTTAGATCTGCTCAACTCATCAATTTCCTTAGCCAGTCCAAAATCCGTCAGCATCACCTGTTAGTTAATGAGCGAGGATATTAGTAAAAAATGCAGAAATTGTCCTGACATATATTCGATGAGTGTATTAACACATTACATGTCCGTCTGGTGTCATAAGTATATTTTCAGGTTTCAAATCTCTGTGAACTATTCCCCTCTCATGAAGATGTGAAACAGCAGACACGATCTCAGCAGCATACAACCTTGCCTGGTCCTCACTGTCCAAAAATATAAGAAGAGAAAAATCAAACGAGGACCTTTAACGAAATCAAATCAATTTGGAATGCATCTTGATATGCGTACCTGAAAATTCCTTGCCGGTACAAATGATAGAAAAGATGTCCCCCGTTTATGAAATCTAAAATTAAATAGAGCTTTGACTTGGTCTGCAATAATATTATTGGCATGGAAGAATACATCACGCATGTGCATTGTGGACATCAAAAGTCAATTGTGCCAAAGACATGTAAAACCAGTATGCTACATGAATTTCCGCATTTTATCATGGCAGGTAACTTAAGAAAGTAAACATCAAACAAGATGACACATTCGGGTATCAAACTGTGAACAATACCTGAAATGAGTATCTTAGCTGCACAATGAAAGGATGCTCAACTTTGGTCAATATATCCCTCTCAGCCCTCATATAATCAACATGATTCTTCTTAATTATTGTCTCCTTCCTCATCACTTTCATAGCATATATCCCATCTCCATCCCCTCCATTCTTCTTCCTCACCTGAAACACCTTCCCGAACGCACCTTGCCCCACCACTCTCAATATCTCAAAATCCCCTGGCCCGATCCTGACTCCACTCTCCACCTCCTCCCTCACATCTTCATCCTCTTTCTCACTCAGCACACAATCACTCCCATCCCTGAATGGTAGGGTGTTCGCCACCACGAATCTCGGAGACGGCCCTACGAACGAGTGAGATCTGTGGTGTATCACCTCCGGATCATTTCCGATTCCAATCTGCGACGACGAAGCCGCCGTGCTGGGAGTCTGCGGTCCGAAGACGTCGGAGAATTCAAACTCCTCTTCAGACGATGGAATCGTAAGATTGCTGAGCCTGCTAGCAAGAAGGGAGTGCAGCGCTTTCTTCTTCTGCGCCGTCGAAACCATTTTCGATGCACGCTACATCGATCGCGCGACTTCCGTGTGGACGAATTTCGCTAGGGTTTGGCAAATGTGCAACAACCGAATATTCTCGATATATTCCATTCCCGAAATCGTAAATTATTTGTTTTCCCTTTATTTTTTTAAAAGGGATTATCGGAATTCATTCCTATCCCATGACTCGAATCCGAGACCTATTGGTCCAGGTAGTGGGTGCCTAACCACTAGGCCAACCCCACTTCTGAGCAAAAAAGGATAAATTAATATCTGTGTATGTTTTTGTTTTTTATTACAATTAATAACTGTGTATGTTGGTGAGCGTCCAGCGATCAACTCATAGAGTCATAGTTGATACATAAAATTGTTTTTGCATAATGAATAAAATAACAATAATTGGAATTATGAGTTCGACTAGGATTAATATTCGGAATGCATTAAAGTTTTGTAAGATACAAGAACATCACCTCAATCGTTATTTTTGACTAATTTGATTGTTGACATTAAATTAATTTTCAATTATAATACGTATTTAAATTAAAAATATATAAGAATGACTTAATTATGTTTTATTTTAACTCCTCCTTTTCTTGTCTTATCCATCAAACACAAGTCCCCTCCAACGCATCCTTCAAATTCTGTAAAATTATACATAATGAGCTTGTGGTTCTCCAAATTTGCTACTCATCTTGTGCTTCTCTATTCTCCGTTTCAATTTTCTCATCTCTCAATTTCGTCTTCCTCCTTTCTAGGGTTTACAAACCCTAACCCTTTTGCTCAATTGATGTTACCAGCCCTTCCACGAACAACCAATTAATCTGAATTTCAATATACAACTTCAGTATGTTGTTTGAAACCAGACGAGCTTGTTCTGCTTCGAGCGGCAAGATTGCATAGCAACTGCCGTTGATGAAGACGCAGGTAGCATACATCTCCGACACTTGTACTCAATCTTTGTTGTCATTTCTATAATTTGAGATCCATGTGTTTGGTTCATCAAGAATCAAAGTTTGTAATTATAAATTTTACATAATCGTTATACATACTCCCCCATTGGAGCAAAACCACTTTTTCCTTATCTAAAATTTACATAACCAATTAAAAACAATATTTTACATAACCAATTTGAATAACGTGGCTGGAGTTGCTCTTATTAGCTCTTTAAGTTCTTCCTTTTGGACTTCAGTTGGCAAGTAACTATCTAGTGTATGATATGGTGCACTACGAATTTTTCATATGAAATAAACAGGTTGACTTCACTGATTATGTAATTTTATGATTCCAGATTTATCCCAACAGCAAAATAAAAAGCGTCAATCAGAACAAAACAAATGTCTGCCAAACAAAACCGGATTGTCTTAGGAATTGTGAGTTTTGTTATAATTCTGAATGTCGGATGATATTGCACGGAATGTCACGAATCTCCATCCATTTTGAAATACATATGAAAAATGCGTAAATGCATTTTAAGTTGGTTGATACATGTCATATTCCATTTGCCAAGAAAAAATGCAACACATAGTCAATCTGGTTATCTACATTTAAGTTTCAATGCTTTTACTTCGAATAACCTTTATAGAGAGCAAACAAGTCTGGCATTAAAAATCCCGAGATTCAACAATAGTTTCAATTTCAAGACAAAACAGCTGAAAAGACGAGGCTAACTCACGAGTTTCAAAGGAACTTGTGTGCAGCTTACTCTTCTTCGTCTTCATCTCCATCTCCACCAGAAGCCTTCTTGGCAGCAGCCTTCATGTTCCTTCTCTTCACTCTTCCCGGCCTGCCACCGCCAAGTGGACTTGTGAGTGAGAAATCAATGTGTTTCTGAGAGTCTACTCTGACCATGAAGGAGGGGATGTTCACGACCTGCCTCCCAACCCTATACTCACAAGTTATGATCAAATGTTAAGCATTCTCACATATCACATATACCACAGAAAAAATTAGATAAAAAGATGTCATCTAGCTGCCTGGAACAGATTCCTAGAAGAATGAAAACGAGCCGAAATATCTAATTATGAATTACATGGCAAAGACAGAAGTTGAGCCTTTTTGTATAGACAAATGTAAGCAACTCGATTAAAAAACCACAAACTCAAACATTGGCATCTGAAGCATGCTAAAGCAACAATTAATTTGAAAAGGCTAACAAAAGATTACATGCACAGTATGTAAAGCCATACCTGATGTGCCTCTGCCTGATGAGAACACGGGCATGATGAATAGATTTAGCCATTCCAGACTTAAACACTAGAGTCTGCAGGCGACGCTCAAGGAAATTCTCCACAGTCAAGGCCAACACATAATCAAGTTTGTTCTGGCTCTCATCCAAAAGGCCGTATCTATTCATCCTCCGAAGAAGTGCCTCACCCTCAAATATACGGCGAGGGTTCTTCTCATCCAGAGTCAAAAGCATTCTAGCTGCATTACGGATACGGCTTAGAGCATATTGCACTCTCCACAATTCCCTCTTGCACCTAAGCCCATACTCTCCCACAAGCTTCAGCTCGGCATCCAAGCGTTCCTTCTCATAAGGACGTCGCGGCTTCTTGAATGTCTTCCCATCTGTAGATGCACCGAAGTAAATAACAAAAATCTAATATTATTACTCAAACTCACTGAAAATGACATTAAGTTATATAAACATCTATACCAAAGCTTGGGACCTAAAAGGAGTATCTGAACTAAACATTATTACCCCACTTCCACTCGCATAGTTCAATTGATCATCAAAATCCAGGAAAGGTGTATACCCTGAATTTACAATTTATTTAACAATTCAACTAATCTGCAACACAATGAGGTCAATGTCTACAAAGCTTAAATATTTCTCCAACTTGCATCAACAAAGACCTCAAATCACACAAAGTACATTGTACAAATGCAAATAAAAATGAGAATTGCATCCAAATCTTAACCCAATTTCAGCAAAAACAGATCAGAAAAACTCAAAGTTCAGTGAAAGCTTACAATTGCGATAAAACGAGACGTGCACCATAGCTGCTCCTCCGTCTTCGGATTCGGTTGCTGGTTCGCGTCAGTTTAATACTAGGGTTTTGAAATCGACATGTCCATCGAGAAGGTGTTTGTTATCCATGGATTTGATACCCCTATAACCAAACAGTCTTTTTAGGCCTGGGCTGTTGGGCTGAGAATAAAGGATAAATGGACAGGATTTGAAGAATGTCAAACTCGACCCAGTAAGATTCACTCGCCGAAGCTTGAAGCTGCAGTAGCAACAAGACGTCGTTTGGTATTCGATTCCTGAGGTAAGGCATCTCTCCTTCTCCGGCTCCTCTTTGCGTCGACTAATGATTCTTTTTGTTGCGTTCGTGATTTGGAACGAAGATTTGTTAACTGCAGTGTATCAAGTAGTTAATCAGAATTTGGATTGGTAGCTGATTCAATCAATTTCGAGTCTTGATGATCCTTTTTATGTTATTTGAAAATTAGTTGAAACTTTAAAAAATTTTTTTGTGTGGTATTGGTGTAGTTCTGAATATCAACCTTTATGAATCTTAATTGCTTATGAGTTACCGATTTGTGATTTAGTGAAAGTAGTAGACTAGTAGGGGTTTGTTGTGCTGCTGGTTATAAACTGTACTAAAATTAATAATACTCACTCGTTATTTAAATTTGGGCGTTTACTACTTCTGGGCGTAAGACAAATAACTCTTATCTGTTCAAAAGGAAAAAAGTTATAATGGGGAAGACGAAAGATGCTGGAAAGGGTAAGGGGAATGTGCCAAACCGGTACGAAGGAAGGGGAGTGCGTAAAAGGCGGGAGAGTTCACGTTATCCTTCGGCAGTGTTTGAGAAGGCAGCTGGGAAGAGACAGGTGGCAGAGTAGTATTGGTTCTGTTATAACAGAATGATACTGTAATGATCCCTCTAGGCATCTATAAATAGAGGCGATGATCAGTAGAATAAGGTAGCTATTTTGCATAACAAACTACTCTCATTCCCTTCAATCTAATCTCTGCTATCTTCCTCCCTAATCTGTCTCCTCCTCCTTCCCTGTTCGTGTCATCCGAAGCTCTCTAAGGCTTCATTTGGCGCTTTCATTGATCATGCCCGAAACTCGCTCATCTGCAGCCGCTTCGGCGGATCCGTTTACTGCGCTTTCACAGGCAGTTTCTGACCTCACCGTGAAGTATCAGTCCGTCGAACAGCAACGTGCGGATGATGCTGCCATGAACGCTGCTCGCTATGACAAAATGATGGAGATGTTGATCACGATGAAAAGCAACATGGCGACTGAGGGTGGGAAGGACAAACAATCGGTCGACCCATCGCGTCTACTCCCACTCCTGGCTACACCTCCGGCATACTCTAACGTTTCGAACAGCCCTCGGCACCAGGTATCGATGGCTGGAGGGACTTCGTCTGGGATAGGTGAGGCGGGAGCCCAAACATCCAAACCCCTACGAATCGAAGTTACTACGTTCTCCGGAGACGACGTGGATGGCTGGATTTACCAGATGGAGAAGTTTTTTGAGTTTTATCGTATCCCTGATGAGCAGCGGGTATCGATTGCTTCGTTTTACATGTCCGGTGATGCGCACAAGTGGTATCGTTGGCTCGACTCGACGCATCAAGTACGTGATTGGATTTCTTTCAAATCGGATATTGTTGCGCGTTTTGGCCCGTCTTTCTTTTGGAATGCAGAGGTAGCTCTTAATAAGCTGCATCAAACGACGTCGGTTTCGACGTATGTGCGGGAGTTTGAGGAGTTATCGGTGAGGACGCCGGGACTGTCGCCTGACAATCTACTCCACCGATTTCTGGCGGGATTAAAAGATGAGATTCACAACGAGATTGTACTGTTCTCACCGAAGTCATTGCAACTGGCGATGGGCATGGCGCGTATGGCGGAGCAGAAATTGGCCACCAGTCGTTGGAGTGGAGCGCGCCCACCAGGTGTTCGACAGAATGTCACACCCACGGTTGGAGCGAAACCGGGGCCTTTCGGCGCTCGCCCTGCCAATGTGAATTCAGCACTTCCGGTGCGTAAACTTACGCCTGCTGATATTGCCGCTCGGAAAGAGAAAGGGCTGTGTTTCACTTGTGATGAGAAATTCTTTCCGGGGCATTTGTGCAAACCTCAATTTCAGTGCATGATTCTGGAAGAGGATAACAGTTCTGATGAGGGGCTTGCAGGTACGGATGTGATTGATGAACCTGTGGTGGTGGCTGAACCTAACATCTCATTCAATGCAATGCAAGGCTGCAACATTCCAAGCACCATTAGGCTGCCGAGTACCCTGCACAATGAGCAGATTCTGATTCTGGTAGACGGAGGTTCGACGCACAATTTTTTGCAGACCCGTATTGCAAACATGTTGGCTTGGCTATTGAATCTACTAGGGAGGGGGTAACTGTAGGTAATGGTGCATCTGAGGTGTGAGGGTTTGTGCCGCGCAGTTCCTATCTGGTTGGCTGGTGTATGCTTTGAGGTTGATTTTTTCCTGTTGCCCATTTATGGTGCAGACGCAGTGTTGGGGGCGCAGTGGTTGGCTAGTGTTCGTCCAACTACGTTTGATTACCAAGATTTATGGGTACAAGTTCGTCATCAGGGCTCGTGGTTGAAACTGAATGGGGTGTCACCCAATATGCAATTTAGTGCACTATCATTGGGGCAGCTACGGAAGGCTCAGAGGGTTGGTGCTGTTATGTCCCTTTTCCAGATGACTATGTTGGACTCGGGTGAGGAGGTGTCAGTAGCCAATCTACCTGAGCTGCCACAATCTGCTAGCTCGCAGGAAAGGGAACAGTTGTTGTCTTTACTAACAACATTCAAAGGGGTTTTTGATAACCCGAAGGGACTTCCACCTTCCAGGATGCATGATCATCACGTACCGTTGACTCCAGGGGCTGCGCCAGTTAATGTTCGTCCCTATCGATACCCGCATTTTCAGAAGATTGAGATTGAAAGAATGGTCAAAGAAATGCTGTCTGAAGGTATCATCCGTCCGAGCCATAGTCCCTTCTCATCCCCGGTACTTTTGGTTAAGAAGAAGGATGGCACTTGGAGGTTCTGTGTCGATTTTAGAGCCCTTAATGCGATCACCGTCAAGGATCGTTTTCCAATGCCAACTGTCGACGAACTCTTCGACGAACTTCATGGTGCAAGCATCTTCTCAAAACTGGATTTACGATCCGGTTATCACCAGATATTGATGGCTGCTGGAGACGTGCATAAGACGGCGTTCCGCACCCATGACGGACATTTTGAATTCCTGGTGATGCCTTTCGGTCTCACTAATGCGCCTTCCACATTTCAGGCGGCAATGAATGAGCTATTTCGCCCTTTACTGCGTAAGTTTGTATTGGTTTTCATGGACGACATCCTGGTTATAGTCGTAGTTGGGATGAACATTTGGTGCATTTGCGAGATGTTTTTACTCTGTTGCAGGATCATTCATACTTTGCAAAGGCTGCTAAGTGTTCTCTTGCGCTGTCCAGAGTGCATTATTTGGGCCATGTAATTTCTGATTGTGGAATGGAAGTGGATCCGGAGAAGGTAAAGGCGATTCTTCATTGGCCATTACCTGTGTCTATTAAACACTTGCGTGGTTTCTTGGGCATTACGGGTTATTATAGACGTTTTATCGCTGATTATGCTAAAGTCGCAGCACCCATGACTAAGCTTCTCCGCAAGGATGCTTTTGTATGGGATTCGGATGCTACGGTTGCCTTTGAGCAACTGAAGAGACTACTGGCAAATGCACCTATTTTGCGGCTGCCTGACTTCACTTTACCTTTCATAGTCCAGACGGATGCATCTGGGGTTGGCATGGGAGCAGTGCTATCTCAGCAAGGTCAGCCGATTGCTTATCATAGCTGCCAGTTCACAGCCGCTTTGCAGCGCACTTCGGCCTACAACCGAGAGCTAGCTGTCGTAGTCATGGCAGTTCAGAAATGGAGGCACTATTTACTTGGGGGACACTTCATTATTGAGACGGATCATCAACCTCTTAGGGTGATTTTGACGCAGACTATCCATACACCAGAACAGCAGCGTTGGGTAAGCAAGTTGATTGGCTATGATTTTGATGTTGTTTATCGTCCAGGAAAGGACAATGTTCCAGCAGACGCGTTGTCCAGGTCAGGGCAGGCTTCTTATATGACACTACAGGGACATTCTAAGCCTGTTTCTGGTTTGTTGCGTGCTCTCAGAGCAATGTATGTGGAATGCCCAGACTCCTGGACAACATTACTCAACGACCAGAAGAGCATACAGACTTTGCGGTACAGGATGGCTTGGTGTTGTTCAAAAACAGGATCTTTGTGGGTGACAATTGGACAATCAAACACTTGATTCTCCAGGAGTACCATGACACTCCGGTAGGGGGTCACGCGGGGATTGATTGCACAACCGCGCGCATTCAATCCAACTTTGCGTGGAAAGGGCTGCGTAAAGATGTTCGTAATTACGTGAATCGTTGTGAAGTATGCCAACAGGTCAAACCCCTCAATTCGGCCTCCCCTGGCTTACTGCAACCTTTGCCCATCCCTGACAAGATTTGGGACAAGCTTTCTATGGATTTTATTGTGGAACTGCCAGTTTCACAAGGCAAGTCGGCTATCCTGGTTGTGGTGGATAGACTATCCAAATATTCCCATTTCTGCCCATTAAAAGGGTGTGCTACAGCAGAGGACGTTGCAGGGGTTTTTATGAGAGATGTGTGTAAGCTCCATGGCTTTCCCTCGGGCATCGTTTCAGACCGGGATGCCAAATTCCTTAGTGCATTTTGGACTGAACTTTTTCGCTTGCAGGGGACGAACTCTCTTTTAGCTCTGCATATCATCCCCAATCGGATGGCCAAACAGAGATTATTAACCGGCTGCTCGAGGATTATTTGAGGTGCTTTGTGTCCGAACGGCAATCTCAGTGGATGACCTACCTTCCGTGGGCTGAACTGCATTACAACACCTCGCTGCATTCTGGTCTTTGTGTTACGCCTTTTGAGGCTGTTTATGGCCGGTCTCCCCCGACTTTGCTGGATTATGTGGAAGGCTCGTCAAAAGTAGCGCCGTGGATAAAACTCTTTCTGATAGAACAACTTTGATCAACCAGTTGCGAGCTAACTTGCTCCGTGCTCAGCAAAGGATGACTAGTAAAGCCAACAAGCATAGGAAGGATGTGAATTTTGAAGTTGGCGAATGGGTATTCGTTAAGTTGCAACCATACAGGCAGACCTCTTTGAAGCTGCGCCATTCCAACAAATTGGCGAAACGTTATTATGGCCCCTTTCGCATCTTGGCAAAGCATGGCCCTGTGGCTTATCGATTGGAGTTGCCTGAGGAGTCTCGTGTGCACCCTGTGTTCCATGTTTCCAACTTGAAGCAATGCAGGGGTTCTCCTCCTTTCGAAGTTGATTGGCCGAAGTGCTTTGTACACAGCCACCCGAGCATTAAGCCTAAGGAGGTGTTGAACTTCAGAACGGTGAAAAGAGCTAACAGCGAAGTGCCTCAGGTCCTGGTAATCTGGGAGGGTCAGCTGGTCGACGAGGCCGAATGGGTAGACTGTGCAACATTGAAAGAGGATTTCCCAGATTTTGATCTCGAGGCCGAGATCTCACTCATCGGGGGGAGTATTGTGCCAAACCGGTATGAAGGAAGGGGAGTGCGTAAAAGGCGGGAGAGTTCGCGTTATCCTTCGGCAGTGTTTGAGAAGGCAGCTGGGAAGAGACAGGTGGCAGAGTAGTATTGGTTCTGTTATAACAGAATGATACTGTAATGATCCCTCTAGGCATCTATAAATAGAGGCGATGATCAGTAGAATAAGGTAGCTATTTTGCATAACAAACTACTCTCATTCCCTTCAATCTAATCTCTGCTATCTTCCTCCCTAATCTGTCTCCTCCTCCTTCCCTGTTCGTGTCATCCGAAGCTCTCTAAGGCTTCAGGGAAGCAGCCTGCTGCAGGTGGTGATGAAGGCGCGTCAAAGGGTAAAGGAAAAGGAGGGGCAAAGGCTGATGGTCTTGGAACTTGTACATACGTGAAAGGTATATGACTTGTCACTCTTCTATTTTGTGACATGTCGACTAGTTATTTAAATCTTCATGAATGCGAGCTTTTTTACTTTTGTTTGATTTGATATTGAAGCTCGTCATATCTTATGTGAGAAGCAAGGCAAGATAAATGAAGCATACAAGCAACTGCAAGATGGCTGGCTTTGCAACGGTGACAAGGTCCCTCCTGCAGAATTCGCTAAGGTAGACCCACTCTTTCAAAGATTCTGCAGTAGATGCCACAGCACAGATGTGTGGTTTATCATATGTAAACTTAATTTCCCACTCTCTTGGTTGTGAACTAGTGGTTGGAACTCATATGCCGCAGATTATATGTTCCAGCTAATCTCCTTTTTACAATTTATTTGCCAGATAGCTGCGGAGTACTCAGAATGTCCTTCGGGAAAGAAAGGGGGAGATCTAGGATGGTTCCCTCGAGGTAAGATGGCTGGTCCATTTCAGGATGTTGCTTTCGCAACACCCGTTGGAACCACCAGTGCACCATTCAAATCCGCGTATGTCTTACTCTAAATATTTTCATCTCTTTCACTATTTAGTGCAACTATTTGGTAAGCTTTTACAGTTTTACCTGATATGGAACTTTCTCCATTCGTGCACAGACATGGCTACCACATCATTTTATCCGAAGGGAGGAAGCACTGAAGAAGCTACACAAATTTCATATCTATACTCACTTTTACCCATGATTATTGTTAGTAAATTGATCTAGATGTCAATCAATTTGTGATTGTTCTCTTGCTTATGTTCATGTAATAAATGATATAATTATCATTTTGTTCCTTGAATATTTCTTGCTTATAGATAATTCAAGTTGAGGATTTGTAATTGTAGAGCTCTATAAAATGATTTGAGAAATATTCTAAAATGTCCCTAATAATGATAATTAAATAGGAACATTAATTATCAATTAAATATTAGCATTTGGTTTATTTGATGATCTTGTTCTACATATCATATGACAAGATGTTGTCAATTTAATCAAATGAATACTTGATAATTGATTAAGGTATGACCAAAAGAAAAACATTTAATATGGATTGTGTTAGTGTCATTTATGTTTTGCTAGTGTCTTGAATTCCAAGGTATGTGATAATTATTTATCATGTAAAAATATATATTTGTGGATATAGTCTAAATTGCCCGTAACTGACTTTTATCAGATTTTATCTCAAAATATATTTTTATATGGATAAATAGTAATTGTCAATAAAACCAATGTCCCTCATACTGAAATGAGCAATGATATCAATGGGTCCCTTGAGGAATTATATGAGTATGTGCACATATGATTAAAGAGTTGATCATAATTACTATATAATTTGGAATCAAGAAATAAACTGATTTCACAGGGATGACACATTACTACCCTGAATCAGTTTATGATATCATGAGACATAGAATTGACACGGTGACACGGAGCAATTGTTGCTTTTGGGATAATGATATACACGGAAATTTATCATCTATATTATTTGGGTAGCTACAATGCACATTGCTAGGTGCCACTTGTAGTTTATGAAATTTAAAAGAGTTTGAATTTCATTTAAATAATAAAGATCCCATCAGGTCACACCTATGAGAAATTAATTACAAATGTTTCTTAATTTATTTGACATGTGACATGAAAATAAATTGGTTTCTTTACTAAGATTGAGAGACACATATCACTCTATAGTTGATAAGATTAACTATAAATATGATCAATATACATTTGAATTGTATGATTGATTATATGGGTGACAATGTAATAAAATTGATTGTTAATCACGTTTCACTATAGTATTCATATTTCAGTCATATGAAATCCGTTTCTTATGATCTTTACATGTATAGATAGATATTGAAATTATCTATAATGTTCATGTTTTAAGTTAAGTCAAGATAAAATTGTATCATGTTCTAAATTATGATAGAACTTGATATACACGATTCAACAAGTGTTGTTGACATCAGCTCCTTGTTTTGTGCTTATCTTATACATAACACAACCGTTTTTGACGTGCTATACATGTATAGAAAGAGGAAAGAAAAATGCAGATTTTTCGTTCAGTAGCTTTAGTCCACTAAAAATCGGATTGGATCGTGGGTGAAAAACGTGATAATGTAACAGTCAGTTTCTAGTCCACTAAAAATCTAGGCTTGTGTCTTATAAATAGACTCTCTAAGTTTATTTGATAAACAACTTGAAACAAAACCTCTCATGTGCTGAGAAAGCAGGATATACCAAAATATATTGCAATTTCTGTTGGTGAATAGAAATTAAGAAACACCCGAATTAGTATTCTCTAGCAAGAAGAAAGTTCGGTTTTCTAATTGATTTCTCGGTGGATACTGAGGGGGCTTCTATTTTGAAGTCTAGCTTGCTGTGCAACATCAACAAGTATTTATTGTTTGAAAACAAGAAACAAAGATATGAACATATTTGTTCATTTGTTCATATTTATGGTTTGAAATCAGTTGCATGCAAAGATCGTTGTATGTAATTCTTGTAAAATTTTAATTTCCGTTGTGTTTACTGACAAGAATTCCCTTCAGATGTTGAGTGTAATCTCACCATTTGTGTCACCATGGGGAACATGGATGGAGAGTATAATGGTTTGCTGATACAGTAATATTTCGGATGACATCGTTTGAGTTATAATTCTGAAATGTAAATCGCAATTTGGATTTCAATCCGAGAATCATTTTGCTAACTGGGGTTCTAGTGTAAAGAGTGTAAAAGTTGAGGACTAATTTGAGAATTTTCATAAAATCCCGAATTTTCAATTCTCTATTTACAGAGACGTGGCTGATTTGTTATCACACGAGAAGATATTTTCAAGAATATCTTTTACAAACGCTGACGCGCGCGCGTGAAAATCCGGTCATGAACTTTTTCGCTACGCTTTTTGTACACGTCAGCCTTCTCTTTCTTAACCTATCGCGTTCGCTCCCCAACGCCGTCCCCGTCAACGACTGTTTGATCCGACCAACGCGAAGCTTTCGTGGCTGAATTACTGGTGAGTGATTTGATGATTCCGTGAATCGAGCTTCGAATTGCTGAACTGTGGAATTTGGAAATTAGGGCTTTTTTGATGATTGTTGTGATGTGGAAATGATTGGAGTTTGAATTTTGTTTATTTTTTGAAATGAGCTTTTTTTATTATGATTTTCAAGACGTGACGAAATTGAGGAGTTTAGAGGTTGAGGTGTTTTGGATCTGGGAATGAGTTATTTTGATTTACTTGTAGGCTGATTTTGTTAGGGTGAAAGAAGAAGTTGAAGTTTTAGTGTTTTGATGGAGGTGGGGAGAGTTGGAAATGAGGTAAGTGGAGGGAGTCTTGATGGGGCACTCATTGATCGGGGTAAGGTGAAAATTCTGTTGTGTGATACAGATCCAGATCAGAGTTGCCAGAGTGTGGTGAATCTTCTTTGTAAATGTTCTTATCAAGGTAAGGTTCTCCTTTAATGGTTGTATTTGATGACATGAATTACGTGTACGGATTGCCGTATTGACATGAATTAGGTATTGAGAATTTGATTTCTCTCCTTTTTATCATGTGGTTCGAAATGATTGAGAGTAAAATTTGTCCTCACAGTTACAAAACAAATTGGCTTGGGATTTTGATATATCATGTATTCATTTTGTTTACACCTGGCATAGCATGATTTGAATATGTTGAACAGTAACTTCAGTAAGGTCGGCGAGGCAAGTTGTAGATGCACTCAATGCCGAGGGACCTAATATTGATATTATTCTTATGGAAGCTGACCTTCCTATGGCTAAGGGCATGAAGTTATTAAAGCATATCACTCGAGATGAAAACCTGCAACGCATTCCTGTTATCAGTAAGCTTTGAGAATCATTGTTATTTTACTAGTTTTTCATACAGTAGAAGTATTTTTTCTAACTTATATCATAAACAAAAGATATTTTTTGTTACGCATAGTGATGTCAGCAGTGGACGAGGTTTCCCTAGTTTTTAAGAGTTTAAGATTGGGAGCGGCTGACTTTTTGGTGAAGCCATTACGCACTAATGAGCTTTTGAACCTGTGGACCCACATGTGGAGAAGACGGCGCATGGTTTGTACTTCGACTGCTGCTGATAGTTAGTCTAGCTGAGAGATGGGTTTTTAGGGGGATAGATTTTGGCCGCACATTTTCCTTTCCATAGAGCTGTGGAATAATCACCAGTATGCTTGCTGGTAAACACCACCTTACCTTATACTGTCTTTTTTGATCATGCTATTTTGTTTTTGCAGCTTGGACTTGAAGAAAAGAGCATACTGAGCTCTGACAGCGAACTGATCGGATCTGACCTTAGCAATGAAGACACAAATAGTGCTACTCTTGTATCTGACGCCATTGACAATACATTTTCCAAAAATGCGGTTTCTGAAAAAGGCACCCATCAAGATGATGTAAGTGATTTTATCTGTTTAAGGAGGCTTGTGCAGAAGATGGGCTTTTAGGCTGTGATTTGATGATTCCTGTTCGATATCATTTTTTAACTCAAGAAGCTCCTTTTCAATGTCAGGAAACTTCTTTTGCTGCTGAAATTTCCTCTGCTGTAGAAGGCACTTCTATTGCTTTGATAGCATGCGGAGCATCTAACATTTTATATAAATCTGCTAATCCTACCTCTTTGCTGCCGGGGATATGTATTCTAGTGGATTGGAAGAAAGTAGCCACAATCAATCAGGTTGCTTATTATATAATTATGATTTTTTACATCCGGAGAAATAACCTGACACTTAAATTTTCAGGACCATCGTTTTTTACTCCAGTGAAGAGCAAGCTGAATATTGGGAACTCCTCTGCGTTTTTCACTTATAACAGGCCTTTGACTAAGGAAGATCCAGCAACGAACCTAAAAGAATGTGACAGAGGTGGATCACTAACAAAAGATAATTGCAAAAGTTATCCATATTCTTGTGTGGATAAGTCTCAAACTACACATATTGTGTCAGAACTCTCACACCATCAGTATTCTACTGAAGATGAACCCTCTGATAGACCAACTACTTATGCCAGTGAACTTCAAGCTAAGAAGCCTGGGTTAAATCCACATTCAGCCTACTCTAAACTCTTGACTGGGATGAAAAATCCACACTTTCAAGATACTGTTCAAAATGATCCCTCGGTTAGACCAAGTCACGCCAATGATCCCCAGGCCTCTATTTCCGGGTTCAATCAAAATTCAGCCTACCCTTATCTCACGCCAGGGATTACAAATCAGATGATAATGCCTCATTTTTACCCGCAGTTCAACCAGTCTTTTGTTCACTACCCTCCATACATGCCGCCTATGATGTTGTCGTTTCCGTCTGCCTATACATCAAGGGTCGGCCTCCAAACAGGTCATTTGCCAAATGCCACCCCATCTCCTAATCCAATAAACAACCCTCATGGTGCCCCGCCCATTCTGAATTATATCTCTAAGCGAGAAGCAGCACTGATAAAATTCCGGAGAAAGCGAAATGAGCGCTCTTTTGATAAGAAAATCAGGTATGTAAATCGGAAAAACCTTGCAGAGAGTCGTCCTCGTGTGAAGGGACAATTCGTAAGCAAACTAGCCCCGGCTGTTGCTATTAATGGAATTTCTGCTCTAAATAATGAAGAGGAAGACGATGAAGATAGTAGTGATCAACCCTGACCCTTTGAAACCTTATCTATTTTGAAAAAAACAAGTAAATTTACTCCTGGAACTGAGCTTGAGCGCTCATTTAAAACAGGTTTTGACATGGGTTGCTCTTTCGGCATACAGCATTTACTTGTTCATCAATGTACCACTCATATACGTACTAATTTGAGATCACATGAGCTGTCCAACATGTAGTCAATTATCTTATACTGAAACAATGATGTTTCATAGGATCAGCCAAATATCTGTCTGGCATTTCTGCTTCGACTGAAATTGAGGATCAGATACCATTGCATTACTGTCTTAAACAGGCAATAGTTTTCACATCTCCAAGAGTATCTCTGGCACGAACATCTACCAGTGTAAACCGGACTAACAGAGGCAAAAAAGTGTAATAGTAATCCTTAGTTTGGATGCATGAAAAATTAAGGAGAGTAATTTTCATGTTCAGAGGAAAAATTTACAAAATTTTGTTTATTTTTATTTTTCTTGATAAAACCTAACAAACCCATTTTTTATCAAAATTTATTTCCACTCATTTTCCGTGCAATCAAACAGAACTTAAGGTTTGCAATATTATTATTTTCGATCGCAACTGAGTAGTAAAGATTTGGTATTTCCATAATATCGGTGAACCAAATAAAATAATAACTAATAGCGAGGCTTATTCAAAAAATTCTTATTTAACAATTTGACACTCTTACATATGAGAAGCACAACATCTGTTTTGATATCAGTAAACAGATACAAACCTTTACGAATATGTTCTTCTAAACCAAGTTCAAGGAGCTTCAAGTGATATGGATTTCTACCTTGCTTCTGTTATCGCTGTAGATGAACCACATCAGAACACTTTAACTAAACTTGAGTAGGGACGAGCCTTTTCTTCTTCTGGCCGAAACTTAGACTTCGACCAAAACTTGGAATGCAGCACGGGGAAGAACATCCAGATTTGTATTTTGGGGGTTTAAGACCTTTTGTTGGAGTTTTGTCAGTACTGCTGCAGATGGAGCTGGTTACAGACGTGAAAGGGCTCCCAGGCACGGATTTTTGAGACTCAGGATGTCCTTGTAACTGTTCTGGCTCTTGAATGTTATTCGTGTTGACGTACACCTCTTGCTTCACTCTATCACTGGTATTGTAAAAGTTGCTCTTTTCGTCTCCAAAGAGCTCTGCTAGTCTTTTCTTTCCGTCGGGTGGAGACTCTATAGGCTCTATGTCATGATTATTGTCGGTGATCAGTCTTTCGGGAGTTCGCATCACACTACTTGGATGGATTGGAGTGTTGCCACAAGAGGGTGTGAAATCTACGAATTTCATACTTTTATGAGCAAAAAAAACAATCTTGCACATACAGCTTAAGAAAAATATCAAGGTATCCTACCACCATTGACGCTGTAGAAATCCTCAACATCTGAATCTAACCACACTTGAGAATCAAAGAAAACTTCTTCCAATCTAGCTGGACCTATTGTATCATCAGTTAAATTCAAGAGTGTCATCATTTACATGGCTAAATAAGGATATCCAAAGAAACAAAACTTTTTGATTTTTCTCAAGTGCTATTCCTCAACCATTGGATACAGAAGAAAACTTGAGTTAGCCTGCTTCATTTTAGTTGCAAGAAACTGACTAAAAGCTCTCAGCCTATAACCAGCACTCTAATGGCTCCCACTTGACATAACAATCAGTCACATGTATCATGTATCGAACAAATTCCACACGAAATAACGTAACACCAAATCAAAATAGTTCTCTTTACTCTCATCGACCTGACTCACAGTATGCCCGACGAGTTGATTAACCGCTAAAAGAAGAAACAATAAACACAAGGACGAAAAAACTCTAGTCTTCAGATTTGTAATAACCAAGTCCTAAAACTGCTGCAAAAAAATCTTTCCTTCAAATATGTGAAAAATTAGTCTTAACAGAAGAGCTATAACTAGGAAAAAACTCTCAAGTGTCATCTGGCCCCTCCTACATACATTCTTTGAAAACCAAGATCACTCAGCTAGCTTCAAGCAAGATTGCCAGCTAAGCAGAACGCATATATGGCCTTATAAAAGACTACTCAAGAACAGCAATCCACTTATAAAAGAAGAGAAACTGAAACCAATTAAGGGAAGCATCATACATACCAGCAGTAACATGAAGCTCACAGTTGAAAATCTTTTCAGTGACACCATTACTCAAAGACCTACCGGTCTTCTTCCTGTATCTAAAAGATCTCCATCCAAATTTCATGACTGTGATCAGATCTACTATCTACACAATCTTGCGTTAGACACACTCACAGAGAGCAGAAAAACTCGGAGGAAGATCTCCCCATCTTCGGAAATCAAATGGGTAAAAAGGAAAGAAGAAAAAGACAAGAAAATTGTGGTGGGTATGTGATTAAATGAAAGAAGGTGAGGTTCCAAGAGATAAATTTGACTAGCTAGTTAGACTTTTTTTTTTGATTGAAAGGGCAATGCCCAAAGAGTACAATCCGAGGACTTTAAAAGCTAAAATGAATTTAGCCTGACTCGATCTAGTCGAAGCAAATGATGAAAAATAATTAATAGGACTAGACCGAAGCCATTCGCCTCGGTCAGTACAAGAATAACTAAATAAAAAAACTGACAGATATATGAGCGAGTGAACACTAAGAGAATACCATACTAATTGTCTACACTTCCGAGATTTCAGTAAAATTAGATGATCAGATCAGATAAGCTTCAAAAATATAATCACGGAAGAGGGATAACTAGATGGCAGAAACCTCTCGGACGTTGCACAAATAAGAACAAATCATGAGAGCCAATAGCACATCCAATAGGCTTGAGAAAGGGTAGCCCAAACCATTGCTTACTAACCCAAAAGGTGGCCATAGTAATCACCACATCAGATGGACAGGTGGCCCATATTAAACATGGACCAAAAAAACTACTTGCTGGCCCAAAACAGCAGGAACAGGAGGTCGGAATAAACAGCACGACAGGGACAGATCAGCATGGTAGGGAAACAGTGAGGATGAAGCAGTTGGACACGCGTCCAAAACCAGGACCATATGAAGTGGCAGCTGAAAACGCATGCCAACGAAAGAGCACCAGAAGCGGACACCTGGCCAACCGAAGACGCACCTGCTGGCAAGGCAGCACCAGTGGTGAACAGCACCGTCACCGCCGGCAGCGACAGCGACAGAAAACAAAAGCAGCGGACAGCGAACGAACTCGACGGCAGCAAAACGGACCAAACCTCACTCATCTTGCACCGGCCAGAAAACCAAAACGGAGAACCCTGTACACGGCCGAAGCAAACCAAAACAGAGCACAGAACGTCCAGAAATCGACCATCGTGCACCGACCATGTAGAAATCGACTACCGGAGATCGCCGGAGACTCAGGGAACGACGGCGAGCTTGGACGGAGCGAAATCGCAGCTGAGCGATTTGGGGAAAAACTCATTGAATTGAAAAATTGAGTTAGGCGCGAAAGCACCTTGTACAGGGAACAAGAATTGAATATTACACATAAACCCCTGTAGATCTAGACAAATACAACGAGACCCCTAAAAATAATTACAAACAGACCCTAATTTGAACATAAGACTTGGCGCGCCATCCTTGATCAATCTGGAGCTTGAACTTGATCTGTCGACATAGTTGGATGAGCATCACCATCCTCAACACCCCCCCGCAAGCTCAACGTGTGAAGAAAGTTCGAAACGTGGAGCTTGGAACACAACCTGGTAAGATGATCAGCAGCAAGAGCTTTCGTCAACATGTCAGCAGGTTGTTCCATGGACTTAATGAACTTGGGAAGGATAAAACCAGAGCTGAAGTGCTGTCGGACAAGGTGACAGTCGAGCTCAACGTGCTTGGTACGCTCGTGAAATACCGGATTGCGCGCAATATGCATAGCTGCTACGTTGTCACAGAACAAATGAATAGGTGTAGGAATCTGAACCTGAAAATCAAGAAGAAGCCTGTGAATCCATACTAGCTCACAACATGTCTGAGCCATGGCTCTGTACTCTGCCTCAGCAGATGAACGAGAGACAATAGCTTGTTTCTTGGATTTCCTTGAGATCAAAGAATTCCCCAATAGGACTGCAAAACCTGAAATGGACTTGCGTGTAATAGGGCAAGCACCCCAATCTGCATCACAATAAGCAGAGAGAGAAAGTTCTGAATGAGCTGAATAGAATACCCCTTGAGCTGGAGCTCCCTTTAAGTACCTTAACAACTTATGGGCAGCAGCAAGGTGATCTTCAGTTGGACAAGCCAGGAATTGGCTGAGAATGTGCACTGCATAGGAGATATCTGGCCTGGTAACACAGAGATAAATCAACTGACCCACCAACCTCCTATAACCAGTTGGATCAGCTAAAGGAGCAGATGCAGACAAAGCAAGCTTATGACCTGTTTCCATTGGAAGACGAGATGGTTTGCAACCAAGCAGACCAGCTTCAGTTAGCAAATCCAACACATACTTTATCTGATTAATGAAAATACCAGAATCCCCTCTAGCTACTTCAATACCAAGAAAGAATCTCAACTGCCCCAAGTCCTTTATTTTGAAATTTGAGTGAATGAAGGCTTACACAAGTAGTGCCACAAAATCTGCTGACTTTTGCATAGTGAACAGGGAGTAATCATTCTGACTTTGAATAAACCCATACTTGAGGAGGGCTTCACTAAACTTTGCAAACCATTGTCTAGAAGCTTGTTTCAACCCATAAAGACTTTTCTTGAGTTTACAAACTTTGCCAACAGCTTTTTCTGAATTATAAAATCCTGGAGGCAGTGACATGTAGACTTCCTCATCAAGTTGTCCATGCAAAAATGCATTATTGACGTCCAACTGAAAAAGAGGCCAATTTCTACAAGCTGCAACTGCAAGGGTTCTAACTGTAGTCATTTTCTCAACTGGTGCAAAAGTTTCTGTATAATCTAGTCCCTCAAGCTGTGTGAAACCCTTTGCCACTAATCTGGCCTTGTACCTCTCAATTGAGCCATCAGAATTCCTTTTTATTTTATAAACCCATTTACACCCAACTGGATTTTTGTTTCTAGGTAGATCTGTAATCTCCAAGTCTAATTCTCTAGTAATGCCTTGATTTCAGTTTCCATGGCTTCTATCCACTTAGGATCTTTCTGAGCTTGTCTATAACTGCTGGGTTCAATATCTGAGGAAACTTCAAAAACATAATGCTGATAAGCAGATGTGCAACCAGTGTAATTCACAAAACTTTGAATAGGATATTTTGATGAACTGGATGCCAAATTGCACAGATAATCCTTCAAAAGAACTGATGGCTTAGTCACCCTTCCAGACCTTCTTAACTGACCCTCATTATTTTCACCATCTATATTTTCAACAAAATCATCTGCAATCTGATTTCTTTCTGTTACCTGAGCTTTTTCAGAAATGGGATTAACAGCAGTATACTCAATCTCACTGACACGGTCTCCACTATGAGTTGCTGGCACAACAGGAGTTTCATCAACAGAATCATTAACACGATGATAAGGAAACTGATCCTCATAGAACAACACATCTCTGCTAATATGATAACATGAGAATCAAGTTCCATGACCTTATAACCTTTCTGCCCAAATGGATAACCCAAAAACACACATGGTTTTGCCCTAACATCAAACTTTGACTTGTGGGAAACAGTATTTGTCATATAACACAAGCAACCAAAAACTTTCATGTGCAAGTAATTTGGCTCTTTCTGAAACAACATTTGAAAAGGGGTCTGACCTTTCAGAACAGTGGATGGAAGTCTGTTAATGATATAAGTTGCTGTCAAAATGCAATCTCCCCAAAAACAGTCAGGTATCTTTGATTGAAACTTCAGAGCCCTGGCTATTTCTAATAGGTGTTTATGCTTCCTCTCCACTACTCCATTTTGTTGAGGAGTATATGAGCAGGTTTTCTGATGTAGGCAACCTCTGGATGTTAAGAAGTCTGCCATTTTTGAACTCAAAAATTCCTGTCCATTGTCAGTTCTCAACGTTTTCACCTTTACCCCAAACTGTGTATCAACCATTAACAAAAAACTGATTAGCTTTTCAACTGCCAAACCCTTGTGCTCAAGCAAATATGTCCAGGTACATCTGGATTTGTCTTCTACTATTGTCAGAAAATATCTTGCACCAGTAATTGTAGGAACCTTATAAGGCCCCCATACATCTGCATGAATAAGATCAAAAATAGAGCTACTAACAGAAGTACTGTTATAAAACGGTAATCTGTGTTGTCTGGCCAAAGGACAAATCTGACACTGAAGTTGAGAATTCAGTTTACATTTCACTTGTGAAATACATTTTAACTTGTCCAAAGGTACATGCCCTAATCTTTGATGCCAAACATGAACTAAATCTTTTTCACTCTGCAGGTTCATACATTCACCCCTTTGTAACCTTCTGAACTGATACAAGCCTCCAAATATTTCACCAGTCTGTGCTACAATCAGCCCTGCTGAGTCCTGGATTTTGCAGCATTTGTTAGTAAACTGAACTATCAAATCTGAATCACCAGCCAATTTTGCAACAGATATCAAGTTAAACTTGATCTTAGGGACTAAAAGTACTCCATACAGAGTAATCTTCTCATTCAAGATGCAATTTCCAGTATGAGTAACTGGTACCCTATCACCAGTTGGCATTAAAATATTGAAAGGGGCAGACAGTGGCTTAACCTCTTCTAAAACATGTTCATAAGAGGTTATGTGGTCTGTTGCACCACTATCAATGATCCAAATATCTTCATTAACTTTAACAGAAGAAAGGCAAGTCATACCTGCTATGTGCTCACTACTAGAGCTCGCACCATTCAAAAAGGCCATTAACTTGTTAATCTGTTCAGGTGTCATCTGTATGGTACTCATCTGCACAACCTCCTTGGAAGTTGAGTCACTTGCATTCTCCTGACTCAGATTATCAGTGTCTGCTATCACATTGTTAACAGCATTTTTGGAACTTTTATAGAACTCATA